>JAUMHM010039724.1:0-15616 GCA_032362435.1 Melikaiella ostensackeni
TGCCCAGCGTTTTAAACAATATCGCCCCTCTTTTTAGCTCGTTGGCACTTTTCCCGTTTTTTTTCTTTTTTTTTTTTTTTTTTTGACATTTTGGCACGCTGAATTTGTGTACCTTTTCTTCATTGCAGTCATATCTCACATCACACTTAGGAGCTATACACCGTATCCCACTCATTTTCAAAAGCAAAATATAACTTCAGATGTTTTTGCGCTTATAACTAACCCACTTTTTTGATATTTCACATCTTTTTCACTTCGTTTTATCAAAAAATAATAAAAACTTTCAAATTTGCCCAATACCAACAATAGAAGAACAGGAAGTGATTGTCACTACCTGACTCGAGCGCAGTCTATGAACTTATTCAAAACTAAATTCCTTGATCTGTCATTCTGCATGGTTTCAATTAAATCTTGTAATCGCCGACTTATGAAAATAAGAAATCGGGTAAATTTACAAGAATGAAAATTAACTCAGCCAAGTTACATTTATTAAAGTTGATTTGCAAGAAAAACTAAAAAATTTACCAAGTCCAAGACCGAATTTAAGCTTTGCATTGGGGAGACGAACTTTCCAAAGAAAGGATGCAAATCAATTTCACGATCATGTCTGTAAAAACTGTTCTCTGGACCTCTCTAAAGATTTCCCCACCATAGAACCCGGGGCTGTGGGAGTTTACTTATAAAATCATTAGTGGGAATCATCCCTCAGAATTCGCTGCTTGTTCTTGATATATTCGTCCTTTGCCCAATTTTGGTAGCGTAGGTGGATCCACTTACAGTCCCTTTTTAGCGCTTTTCTCAAGCCAACGCGCCCTATCAAGGAGAGTGCAGTGCTGTCATCCTGTCAATTTGATGTGATATTTCAGAGATGCGAGAAATGTTTGCCTCTAAAATGTCTAGTCGTAAAAATGGTTCTCAGACTTAGAACGGAAATTGGTACTTTATACTAAAGTGATTCTTCTCTCGAGCCTAGTTATCTAGAATATAAATTATTATTATTTACTTTTACTCCCTAGATATGCTTTGAGTTCTGTATAATTTCTAGTCCTTGTGACAAAAGTGATGTTTAATCATGACATAAAACGTAAGACATTTCCTCTAAGTTTCTTGGCGACTTTCAGAGCTGTAAAATAAATCTAGAAGCTAAGTGTTTATGAGACGAAACTAGTTTTGAGTTCAAGTACATTTTAAGAACATTTTAAGATTATGAAATAATCCAGTCTAGGTTTGATGTCTCAGGAAATAGAAGTTCTTATCATTAATTTTATTCTAAAGTCTCCTTATTGGATCTAAAATTCTGCCATATTAATCTATGTTTATTAAAAGGCGATTTTAATTTAGATTTGACTTCGCCACGTGACCATAAAAGGGTGGCTAACGTACAGAAGGGCGAGAGGATGGTTTGCGGATACGCTTTTAGTATGTTCGTTGTCCATTATAAAAATGAGCGCACAGGTGCGATCATCACACCACCCTCCCTTATTTAAAGAAAAATGAAAGGTTTACGTTAGGAAGGAACGGAGAAAGTCCTTTTATTTTTCTTGCAATATTATTGCATTTTCACCATTTATGAGTATTAAGGGTAAGTTGTAAATATACATATATCAACTTTTTATTTAATTCAAATTTACATAAATACACTGAAATTCCAATATTAGTCCAACTTTGATTCTTGTCTAAAATTGCCTTGGACATATATCCGCCAGACTCGAATGTCAACAACCAGGGCCATATGAACCGTTTCTATTTGATTCTCGTTCACAGTAAAAAATATTAATCAAATTTCTTTAAATGTTTGTTTGTTTTGAAGGATATACGCTGCCTTTTGTTTTCCTGCGACATTTTTCTAACCCATAACGTAAACACTGAAGGCGAATGAAGCGAAATGCGGACCGTGTGAACTGACGAAACTAAGCGCTTGCGTGGCACCGGCCGCTTTGTTAGTGCAGTACTGGACGAGTTTACTGGCCTAAGAGTGGTGCCCTCTGTACCCCTTCGGCCCCTGGTCACGGAACGAGATTATCGGAAAGACATATCGGAGACAGGCTCATTAAAGACTTTCAGTGCATAAATTTCTATTTTATTTTTTTTTGTTATTTAAGGCTTTGAAATAAATTGCCTAGTTTTTATTCTAATACTTCGAGATTTGCTCGCAAGTGTCTCAGTTTCAGTTTGTTTTTGTGTACAATTTTTTTTCGATTTTCAGAGATCTCGATTTCAACGATATGATCGGCGAAAACGCTCATTACTCCATATGGACCTTCGTAGTGATCATCAATTTCAGATGTCCTGAGTTATTTCAGTAAGTGAACATACTCTCCGATCTCGTAATTCCTTATGTTGGACTTTCAGTCATAGTAGAATTTATACTTTCATTTTGCCTGCTTAATATTTTCTCGAGCAGTGGCTTGAGCCTCGTATATTTTAAACAACAGATTATCTAGATATTCGTTATAGGTGATCGCAACTTCGCCAGTTTCTAATTCAGATGTAATTCTCGGATCTTCGCCAAAAACGAGTTTGTGAGGGGTGGATTTGGTTGCAGAGTGAACGGAGGAATTGAAGGAAAACATGGCGAATTTTAACCATTTATCGCAACTTTATTTTTGCAATTTCGGCGCAAATATTCGACGAAAACGTGATGACTACGCTCTGGAGCACCGAGGGACCAATTTTTTTTCTGACAAGATTCGCAAGTTTTTATGAACTTTTTCACGTCTTGTTTAGAACTTTCCCAGAAGAATCTTTTTTCGTAATCCATCATAGGTTTTTGCGATGCCCGCATGACCGCCAGTCACGGAGGAGTGACATTCTTTAAATATTTTTTGGCGATCCTCGAGATCGGGAACTAAAAGCTCATTGGAACGGGCATAATCGTAAATAGTGATTCCTGTCTCGCTAAAGGTCTCTTTCAGGGCAGTTTCTATTTCTGACCAGAGTGATCGATCGAGGCCGTTTCCTTCCTGGAAATATTACAGAAATTTATTTTGATGTCTTCCATCGCTATTTTAAGTCCTTCGAAGCATTGTTTAACAGTTTTTTGAGAGGGTTTTTCGTCGTAGGTGGACCTCATGACCAGATGAAAAATGTATCTTCCATCCTGTTCAAAAACTGCAGTATGGCCCAACTGAGGCTGAGTCGATAAAAGAGCATCAAAATCTACTTTTCCCTCATCTCTCAGATTTCGACTCACCTCACTTGTGAACCTACAGTCCTTTGAAATAAAATGAATGAGATGACGATTTTCTATTAAATAAGGATCTTTAACGTATTTTATGCAAGAGGCGTTCAATACCAAAACGGGAACGGTTGAGTGAGGATTCAGATTGCTACTATCTCTCTAAATTTTTCTTCGTTTAAACTCAGTCAGATAGTCACAACTTTTGAGGGCCTCTTTTTCTTTTATATCCGGCACTTCTTCCCTTGGGAGAAATGCCTCTCCTCCATAGCTAGGTGGCAAATAAATATTTGCGATCACCTGACCAGTAATGAGGTCCCTATCATTTCCGGGTTTTTCTCTGTATGGAACTATAACATTATCTTCCTCAGTTGTTTCATAACCATCACTTTCAGAATCCTTAGAGTATGTTTCTCGCCTGCGAGGCGTGCGGATATTATCTATCAGCAGTGCCTGTAACCAGGTTGGAGAAACTTTGTTCTCGTCAATGTCATTAGTGTTGTCTCGGTCATTATAATCAGTTTCAATATAGAATAATTCAAATGCTTCATTTAGTGACTGATTATTATAGCCAAAATCGTCATCCCGTAAATAAACGTCGAAGTCGAAATCTGAAGCCGATACGGTGCTGTCAATAGCAAGTATTTGCTCCCGATCTCTAAGGTTGAAAGTCTCGTCAGTAATAGCGTCGTCTGAATTGATATCTATTTCGGCTAAAATTGTCTTGTCAGGGATTCCGCTTCGGTATCTTTAACCTCACGTACCTTTTTATTACTCACGGGATTTCTTGACAATGCATCGGCATTTGCATTCATTCTTTCGGGTTTGTACACGATGGTATAATTATATTCCTTTAGCCTCAAAGCCCACCTCAATAACTTTGATGCAGGCTTTTTGACGTTATGGAGCCATACCAGTGGTCGATGATCAGTGACCAAGGTAGATTCATGGCAATAAGGTAAGGTCTAAAAGTTTCTACTCCAAACAAAATAGCCAAAAGCTCTTTTGCTATCGTAGAATAACGTGTCTCGGAGTCGAAGACCGGAATCATATCCGCAGCAATTTCAATGCGTACATGTCGTCTAGTTTGCGGAGCTTGAATCTCATTTCCTGGAAGGAAGGGTGTGTCATGACTCATTTGGGAGCCTCCCGGGGTTATAATTTGAGAAAAGAGAGCTTTCTCTCCCCTAAAGGTGTAAGGAACGAGTCTTTCATCCTCGCTTACGGCATAAAGAACGAATGGAGGTTTTTGAATTGTCTGAGTCATATTTGTCGATTCTGTCGGCTCAAAATGAGACGTGTTGTGACCGGGTGTGGCTGTGTGGCTCAAATCATCTGAAGTTCGAGGGACATTTTCTAAAGCGTAAGCGTGATCTTCTTGCAAGAAGTCACCTTGATTTTGGATTGAATTAAATTTTCCTCCAGCTTAAAATTTATTATTTTGAAAATAAGCACAGGGTCAAAAAAAGAAAAAGATCCAAATAGTTATTAACTAAAATCCTTCAAAAGGAACTTTTTGCACAAAATTCTCGACATTTTCTAAGAACGTTTATCCTTGGATACATTAATGTGCATTTTTCAAAATTTACTTATTTATGATTACAGATTTTGAGAAAATTGCCATCCATATTCATCACAATAATGCATATCTCGAGACCATTATCAAAATTATTCGCTCTTAATTTCAAAAAATTCCTACCATATTTTACTTAACAAGCTTGGGAGGGCACTTGTCTTTATCTACAAAACTTGGCAGGATTGAGATCAGAATGAAAGGAAACTTACCATTCTGCATACAACATTCAGCATACTGGTACAAATTTTCTTGTTAATCCAATTAATGCACTTCTCACTATTCTTTTTATCGAAATAACTTTTATTAACTCCCGCACTGACACATTTTTTTTGGCCGATGTCCTCCGCTTGTGAATTGCCGATTCCCTGGTCTCGGTGATAAATAAGGTCAAAGATTTGAGCTCTGGATCCGGATCTGGCTCTGCTCTGCGTGGTCCTGGGGTCAAACGTTAGATTGCACTGCCCGTACAACCTCACCAAACGTTGGGTTCACAGGCTTGTGAACCTTTAAATTATTGTCAATTCCTTCTAAGAATTGTTGTCCATATTCCTTTCCAATTTTTGCTTTGGTTGGGAATATCTTTTAAAACCCATTAATTTTTGATTTGCTGGTGAAGAATATCCAAAAGTCTTTGTGAAAACTCTCTTTTATCCCTGCATAAGATTGTTTATTTATGCTCATCTTTTTTATACGTATAACTTTCAGATTAAATATAGTCGCCCTACTTTTTCGATCCCCTCTTATGTAACTCAGTCTATGGAGGTTATCCATAGTCTAATCATGTCTATATTCTTTTCCCAAAAGTCAATATAAATCTCCGCATATCTTACTCAATTCCTTTGTTATTTTTTAGCACACAGACTATATTCTACGTCAACCTATTCCTATTATACCATTCCCTTTTTCGAATTAATAATTTTATGCATTATCATTTAAGAATATATTTAAGAAACTCTTCCACACAATCTTTTGAAATAATTTTTCTTCACTGTTTCAACCAATAATAATATAAGGCTGTCGATTAATTTATAGTCCAATTTTGAAATTCAAAAAATGATTTCCTAAAAAATCATAAATTCACTTTAATGAAAAATGAATGAAGAAAAAATGAAACAAAAAATGGATTTAATTTTGAGAAAGATATTCAAAATTTTCTCGACTTTTTTGAGAAATTAATTTGCAAAACAAAAATAAAATTAGGGCAATGAACAAGCTCGATAGCTGTTTTAATATTTCAAATATCATTTCTAAACTCAACAATTTCGTATTGTATAAAAACAGCCTCACAGTGATTTTGGCACAAAAAATTCCGAACAAGCAATAAAATATGTAGTAATATATTTTAGGCATATTTGGTATGATCGAAGAAAAATTCATGGCAACAAAATTTGTACTTTTTATGCACTCAAAGCAAATTTTTCGCTTGATGAGAAAACGATACTTATCTGTTGGGAGTTGATTCTACCGGTAAGGTGTGACATTTCAATTAAATACCTGATAGAATAAATATATGAGTTATTTAATAATTAATATTCGTGCATTTTTTACACCTCATGGACTCTACGCAGTTTCCTCCGTAGAATCAAATAACATAATCAGTTTTTCCGTAACTCATATATAAAAACAAATTGCTCAAGCAATTGAGAACTTGGATATTCCATAGTGAAAAATCATCTTTTGTCCAAATGCTCTTATCCCACTTCTCCGCCATGTCTGTTGTTCTATTCATGGACCTTAAGATATTTGAAAATTGTTTATAACATTATAAATTTTTCATGAATTTTCAAATTATACAACATACTGATATACTGAAGTATTTGTTCAAATAAATTCTTTATATAACAATTCAATAAAATGTTGTTTGCAATAAAAGTGTTGCTTCAAACACTGGTGTCCTATACGTTATTCTTAAATTCAAAAAAAAATTATAATTTGGTACAGTTCTGCAATGTTATTAACTAGAATTTTTTAAACTTTGTGAATTGTTTATAAATTTTCAATTTAGGACAATTTGTTTTTTCCAAAGACCATTCAAATAATAAATCACAAAATTTTTAGTTCAAAATAATTTTTTTATATAAGAAAACTAACTGATACACGAGAGTCATTGCCCAAATAAATTATTTGAAACAATTAAGTCAACCGTCGGACGCAATGATGAGGTGTTATTTTAAACTCTCATGTCCCACACATCATTCCCAAATTAACAAAAAATCTATCATAATTTGCTACAATTGTTAAACAGAATTTTTTCCAACTAATTTCTTACAATTAGAAGATTACGGAAAAAATAGTTGTCATCCTCCTATCTCAACGATGGTGCCCAATTCTTTATATATTTTTCCGACAATTGTAGGTATGACGAAACAATAGTTTTTTTTCAACAAATTGTTTTTGAAAATGTAAAAAATATTGTTCAAATCTGAAAAGCAGTTTTTCTTGACGAACAACTATATCCTAGGTGATTCGGAAAGTGAAATTTTCTCACAATTTTTTTTGCAGAGAATTTGATAATTCGAAAAAGTCAATCCTCCTCTCCACTTAGAAACTTTTGGATTTCGAAATTTAGAAGAAGTGTTCTCGAATACCTTCAACCTTCCACTTTAAGGATCTTAGAAAAAAATCAGATGGTAATATTTTGAATTACAATAAAATTTCATTTAAGTGCTGGTTTTCCCGAAACATGTTACCCTTAATTAACAAATTAGTACCTCGTAAACAATGAATCACAAAGGGTTCGAATGGGGGTAATTTTGAATGCTTTTTATGCCCTACAAATTGAGTCCTATGCTCTTTTACGTATCTTTCAACCGGAAGCAACAGTTCGAGCAAACTCGTTAAAAAATGGTTTGAATTTCCACTTTGTTGTTAACTTACATTATACACAATGGTCTGACAGAGTGCGCGGTTTCATTATTTTATTACATGGTTTACCAAAGACTTTAAAGAAAAAAAATTACTAGATATATTTTGTTACTGGAAATGGCCTTTTTCCGTCTAATTTGATTGGACTAAACTTGTGACATGGTCTTAAAACAAATTTTTTCGTTATGTTATAGACCTACAGAAAATGGGAAAAATAAAAGAACTTCAGGCTGCAGGAGTACAACACAAGGAAACATCTGCTGTTTTATTGCATCATTTTCGAAATGGTCTTCGCAAAAAAATCAAGATAAAATAAATTCCTTGCTGTTCCCAGGGAGCCCTATCGCTTCCATGATTCATCCACAATCCAAAAAAACATCACTTCATTTCGTTTCTGAAATTCAGTCAGGTTCAAATTTAGCTCAAACCTTGATTGACCTTGGAGCAAACATTAGTGCACAAAATATAAACGACGAAACTCCACTCCTGTGTGCTTCGCGTCTCAGAAGCAAGAAAACCGCTGATATCCTGATAAAAAACAGAGCTGATGTAAATCTTCGAAGTAAGAGGGACACAACTCCTATTCAAGATGCGATGCTTCCAGGATCTTTGGAAATAATGGAAACGTTTCTAAGAGCAGGAAAACTTTCCAATATCCAGGAAGATAATACAAAACGCTGTTGGCATCTTGCAAAAGTGTTGTTAAACGTGAGACAACATTGCATTATTCCTAACTCAAATTATTCAGCTCTACTGCAATTTGCTCTTTTCCAGAAAGACGAAGAATGTTTTTACTATGTGTTGAGGAACAGTGACTTTGATCCGAATGCAGTCAACACTAATGGAGAAACGTTCTCGCATGTTGCGGCGCATGAAGGTACCCCTATAATGATAAATGCTTTGGTCAACCGAGGTGCTAAAATCGAAGCAGTTTCAACTATACCTTCACATATTTTGTTACGTACTCCATTCAAAAAGATCAGATTAACACGTGAAATACAGATAACTGCTCTTCATCTTGCAGTTCTAAGCAACAATCCGGAAAACGTGAAATGCCTATTAGACGCCGAAGCTTGTGTGAATAGTCTCACTAAACAGGAGATTTCTCCACTTCATTATGCAGCCGCTGTTGAAAATTGTGAGATACTTGAGATGCTTGTTAAAAAGGGCTCAGAAGCAAATGCAATAGCGCACTGCGGTTCACCACTTCAAATCGCTTGTGGAAGCATCCACAATGTACAATATGGGAAGCGACAATACTTTGGATTTAATGCTAAGCATAACAAAAAATGGTTTCATAGGAAGGCAGTTTTTGGTTCTTATATTTACAATCCCAAGATTGTAACGTTTCTGCTTGAGTATGGAGCTTACATTGAAGAAATCAGTAGAGTGGGTAGAACTGCCTTAGAAGAATGTTGTGCCAATGGGAATGCGGAAATAGTAAAGATTCTTTTGAGTCGTGGTGCTGATCCCAATAGGAATGGGATTATGAACTTAAAGAATGCTATTCTCAGACAAGATCTAGATATTAATAGACTTATTTCGAAACATGTAGATGCCAACCAAAGAAATTCATATAGGATACCGTTGCACTGGGTAGCTTCTGCGCCGTGCATTGCATCTGAAGATATTATAGACATTTTGGTGGAACGTGGTGCTTGGATTGACATAAAATATGATGGAAGAGAAGCATCACCAATTCATATAGCAGTCTTGCATCAAGATAAAACGGCAATCCTGAGACGTCTCTTAAAGCTCAAGGCAAACATCAATTCTATGGATAAATTGAACAGGACAGCCCTCCACATCGCCGATCGTCCACATTTTAATATCACTACCGATGACTTTGAGGACACATTTAGAAACGCAAGGATTCTGGTTGTGCTGTTGCTAAAAAGATAGAGTTTAACCAGTGGGTCAGCACGTTAATTGTGCAATTAGTGGAATTCCACGAATATTATCAAGTTGCTTATAAAGAATGCCAGCGGGAACTCCAACGTGTGAAAGAAATAAAGATAAGCGCCTTAGCAAATTTTGTTTTTCATGACATCTTTGCGAAAAGTATTGATAAGTTGGGGGCCCTTTTAAAAAATAAGGATATTATGCAGATTTTAGAGACCGATGAATGCAAAAAAGAATTTCCGAATTAGGTAGATAATATAGCAGACCAGATTGCGGATGGCACGAGAAACGAAAGTTACTTGAAAATTGTGTGGTTCTTTTCAGAAAATATATATCTAAACAAGTTCATGTTGAAGTTGTCTTTCGAGTTTTGAAATTACTAAATCTCAAAGATTAACAAAACTTCACAGAAGCTTGCTTTGAAAAGGTCTGAGTGCGTTCGTAGAGTATTTTTTGTTGAAATATGTGTTTCATTATATTAATTCAGCTTCGGAAATGAAAAAACTTGTTTAAAAATATTTAATATATAGTATTTCTGCAATAAAATGTATCATAGTATCAACGAGGTAGCATTTATTTCATCAATAGGAATTTTTCAAATTTTTAGTAGAAAAACTTATGCAATCACTTTAAATTATACAATTTTTTAAGAGTTGTACCTACTTGAACTCTTTTAAATTTCAAATATTCCAATTTTGAGTTCAAAATTTTAAAATTTGCAGCATTATCAAATTACTCGAATAAAGAACAAAAATTTTGAATTGTTGAAGGCTTCGATTTGAAAACTTTCACTTTCAACTCTATTACATTCTAATCTTTTATTTTAAAATAAAAAGACCCAAAAAATCGAAAATACGATTTGCAATTTAACAAATGCCTTAGCTTCTGAATTTTTATTCTTGAGTCAAAATTGATATTATTCAATTTCTAAAATTATATATAAGTATGCAGTTTGACTATTATTGAATACAAAGGTTCCAATCAAATATATCTTCGAAATTAGATTCAAAAATTAAATGATTCAACTTTGAAGGTTTAGAATTTTTAATTCTTCAATTCCGAACTCTGATAATGACAATAGATTCATACTTTGATCCGAAATCCTATTAATTGTTAGTCGAAAAATCTATCTAATCACTTTAATAGTCACTTGGTATCACCGAAAATTGTAATTTTTTCAAATTTCAGTGATTTCAACTAAAAATGTTTCAAATTCTCTCAAATATTCAAATATGTTCTGTTTTGGAAGCTAGAATCAGACAATTTTATTTTTTAAGCCTCTTACGAATTAAATAATGTACAGTTTTAAATGTGTTGTCGGAATTGTTAAAATTGTACAGAATTTAATTTGAATTTATACAACTTTTCAAGTTTGTAAATGTTCAATTCAAAAGACTGAAAATTCAAGAATGTGGAGTCTTGAATACTTAGAACTAAAATAATTTATACTTCCTCTTCTAGAAGATATACATGTTTGCAGGACGTATGGAGCATCTTTCAGAAAATTTTGAATTTTAAGGTGGAGTAATAATCCGAATTCACCTGTATTGGCCCACAAATCACTGTGGCTCTGGAAATTATACTTTTTTCATTGAAAAGTGTTTCTATACATAAACGTAGTTCCGCCTCCCCTTTCTGAAATATGTATAAATTTGCAGCACGAATATAGAGAATCTTTTAGAAAATATTGAATTTCAAGGTAGAGCAAAAATCCGAATGTACCTATTTCGGTCTGTAAATCGCTATGACAATAAAAATTATGTATTTTTTCTTTCTAAAAATGTTTCTTTAGATGAAAGAAGTTTTGACTTTCCCTTCTGCAAGATATACAAGTTTATAGGACGAACAGGAAATCTCTTAGAAAATGTTGAATTTCAAGATGGATCAAAAATTCGAATTTTCCTGTATTGGCCTACAAGTCACTATAGGTCTGGAAATTTCATATTTTTCACTCTCACAATGTTTCGTCATATGAACGTAGTTCGGACTCATCTTTCTGAAAGAAATACAATTTTGCAGGACGAATAAAGAATCATTTCGAAAAATTTTTATTTCGGGATCCTGGCGAAAAAATAATTTTACTTAAGATATATGAATGGCTGGGTTGGTGTGCAATGCGAAGGAACCGAGACGGTACTGGGTCATTTCGGAAACCCAAAGATGAACGGTAATGAGGGTAAATTGATTATCTTATGCTTAGAAAAAGCTTGTTTATTACAAATATTTTTCTCAGACATAAAATGATCCACATATACTTGGTGGAGAGGCGAAAGCCACTGAATGATGGACTTTGTTGTAGCGGATAAGAGACCAAGAGGGCTTGTGAGGGTACAAGGGTTATGAGAGGTTCTGAATGCGCAGCGGATCACTACCTCTTAGTTTCAACAGGGTGGAGGAAAAGAATTAGTAATAAGTCGAAATAGATGCGAATTAGAATAGAGAATTTGCAGAAACCAGAAGTACACACGGAGAGACTTTTGATATCAATATTTGATTTATTTTGTATCTATAATTAAAATAAAATTTAAGAATTTAGGGATAATCGAGGTACCGTTATGAAGATTCCTACTATAATAAGAGATGATCTTATTTTTGTACGTATTATTATAAACTTGAGCGAGCAAAAATTAGTATTGACATTTAGAAACAGTCTTATTTACTGTTTGAAAACTGTAAGTGTGAAAAAGTAATAATGGTCAATAACAAGTTTTGTAAAAAATATCGTCAAAAGTAAGTATTTTAAGTAACATAAGTTATAAGAAATGTACGAAATTCTAATATTCTTGAATAAGAATGCGTATTGAAATGAGAGCCATTAGTAATATCTGCAACTGGGATTTGCGAGAATTCTAAAAGACTATACTAAAAACGCCTAAAGGTTTCCGAGCTCTTCCGTTTATAGCCGATTCCGTGAAAATCAGGTCGGCTGATCGACTGTACCCGGCTGATATGAAACGCGATTTTAATCGTACGTGTGTTTGTAGAGTTTTAGTACAAATCATTTTGTGACTATGCAGTGCGCTAATCAAATTGTATAGTTTCAGCATACCTTATATTTTTCGCCAATTCTTTTTTTAAATTTGTACTTTGATAAGGAAGATACTTTGTAAGTTTTATGCTCGATAAATAACTTCTGTGGCCAGGAGGATTTTTTTTCTCGCAATCGAGTTTTCTACTTTTCCTCGCAAACAATGACAGATGCGAAAAAATGTTGAGATAAAAGTTTGCACGTCTAAAAATGTTCTGTGAAAAATGTCTCGTGTTCTTTCGCAATATTCTTCATCGTTTACGAGAAAAATTTAAAAATTACATTTTTATGAAAAAAAAATTCACCCGGCATCAAAAATAGTTGAGCCCGCATGATTCTGATACGCCGGCTTTCTTTTTTTAGCAGAAATTGTGAACAAAATATGCAAAAAATAAAAAAGCTGAGTTTTTCCGAAATATCTTTCTTTATTTTTTTCTTAAAATTTTAAAAACATGAAAAAAATATTTTCTAGAAAACCCCACCTTTTTTTATTTCCAAATATTTTTCAAACATTTCTGCTAATATAACAAAGGCATCTTATCAGTATCATGCGGGCTAAAACATTTTTGAAGCTGGGAGAATTTTTCTGCTAAAAATGTAATTGATGAATTTTCCTAACAAACAATGAAGGATATCGCAAAAGAACAACAGGCTTTTTCATAAAACTTCTTTAGACGTGCAAACTTTCATCTTAACATTTTTTCGTATCTGTCATTGCTTGTGAGGAAAAGCTTTCTTACAAGACAATTTCCTTATCAAAGTACGAGTTCAAAAAATAAATGACAAAAAATATAAGGGTGAGTTTTTTGAGACTACCGACTTTTAATTTTCTCAGAACAAGCGCCACTATTTTAATAAATTTTAAACCTTTTCCAAATTTTCGGTTGGATTGCTAAAAAAGAAAGTAGGCGCTATTAGAACCAAAAGGAAAATGATTATTATCTCAATTAGGTCAAAAGTTATAGTATAAGTTATAGGTCTCTATTCTGAAAAAAATTATTTTTTTTATTTTACCAGGTTACTTATTAAACTTTTATATAGTATGAAAGTAAGCAGAAAAGCATGTATTTTATGATTCACTGTCGAGTAAAGTAACTTAATTTAAGCATTATTCCCCAATAGGATTCTTGTTCGGCAATAATAAAAGTTTCGGCACTGTATAATTATTGTTCAAGTTCTGTCAATAATCATATCAAATAACGTACGAAAAACAACGACAAACTTTATTGTAAAATCATCGAAGAGAAATTAGAATATATTAGCGAAAAGGTTTAACTATCTTATTTATTCAGGTACTTTCTCGATACTGAATTATAAAATAATTGTTTTCGCTTATGTTCACACAATTTGAATATTTAGTATATAACGCGGTTGAAAGAAAAAGAACTTTTGTCAATATGATGGTCAGAGCGGAATGAAAGTTGTAAAATTAATTGAATCGTTTGGGCCAAAGAAAAAATTTGTGGGTTGGCATACGAAAGAGTAAAAAAAAAAAGTAAAATCGTTTAATATCATGTCTTATGTATGATTTCACATTTCACATCGTATTTTTTGCATGTCATTGTTTTTGTCGTAAAATTCACGTCTTATTTTAGAGCTCACTTTAGACATATGACGTGAATTTCACAACACAAACCATGACCTGTGAAAAATTAAAAATGAAGTATGGAATGTACAGTTGTATGTACAATTTTTTGGGAAAGGTTGAATATGCTGAGTCTGAAATTTTTTCAGCTTGAATCAAAGAAACACGCCATTATTTTGTTTTTATCGAAAAAAATTTTTTGTGTTGTTTAAAGCTTTACAATATCGCAAAAAATCTAAAATTCATAACCCAAAATCAAAATTCAATTTTTCGGCTTGAGGTCCGAATTCCAAAGGAGAGCTTCTATTCATAGGGAATTTTTTTCTTAAATTCTATAACATTCACAATATTTACAAATAGTGTTAAATTCTTCTTTCAAATTTATGATATAAAAAATCAGTGTTTTAGAATCCTTAAAATTAAAAAAAAAATCAATTTCCAGGGAATTATTTTAATTTGATTTCGGGCTGAAGCTTTATGAGAAAATCTGTAAATTATCCTAAAGAGTATATTTAGTAAACTTTGAAAGTTAGGAAGGTTCAACTCAAAACCAAACTGTTGAATAATTTCCTGCAAATAAGATTTTTTCAACTTATTTAAGGAGTCCAAGAAATGGATTTTTTCCTGCATAATTTTGAATGAAAAATCTTACATTATTTGTGAAAATTGAAAATATTATGCAGTTTGAGATAAAATTTACACATATTCTACATTTTTCCGATACTTCGAGCGTGGAAAATGTTCTTTTAATTTATTTTAGCTTCCCGACCATTAGGATATTGGTTTTATTTCAAACTGCACAACTGTTATGAGGGTCCCTAAATAAAATATTTTAGCATTCTATAGAGATTTTTCTTCTTTACCACAGAATATTATCCCTCTTCAAAAAATGGATGATTTCAAAAAATTGCAATTTCTAGATTTTTATTGCCTTCGACTTTGAATTCAAGTGAAAAGGAATAGTGTTCTTGTTTATGTTTATAATGTCAGATTGTATGATTTGACATTTTACTTCGGAGATAAAAAAATATATCTGAAAGTATTTTTAATTTTTTTCCGTAAGGAAAAATTCACGAATAAAAAGTTTATCTCTTTGCTGATATCGTTTTTAAGTACAGCGATGAGTCAACTTCATTTAAAACGTTCTTGTGAGGATATTAGAATAAATACTCAAACTTATTATTTAATTGTACATTTTTGAATTAGACTTGTACACATTGAATTTCGAATTTCATGAGTTTAAATCGAAGAAACATGTATTTTCTTTGTATTAGAAAAATGTCATACTTTTTAAAGTATTTCCAAATGGTGAATTTTGTCTTTTTTAAACGCTTTAAAAACGATGACAACGAAATTTTTGTCCACCAAAGAGTACTAAATTTGTTTGAGCAAAATTAAAAAATTGTGCAACAATTTATAAAGCCGAGCTTTCTATAATTCTCGGGTGACATTATTATTAAACAATGCAAAAAGGTTCATATT
>JAUMHM010039772.1:0-15614 GCA_032362435.1 Melikaiella ostensackeni
AGGGGAAAAATTATGTGAATTCGATAGATGAGTGAGTATTATGGTTAATTGCAGTGGTCTGTCCTTAAAATAAACTGTCATACATGAGTTATTTCGAAAAGTCAGTGACAGTGACAGTGCTGACCAACATTTTTTTTATAGTATCGCCGCGGCGCGAGAGTGAGAGAGACCCCTCACCTCTCGCTGTCTACCGCCAGCGATGATCTCGTACTTTTAAATAGATTTAGAATTTGCTTTCATTTAGGTTTTCCATCATCAAATATTTGTTTACGTGGTAAATAAATACATATATTTTTTTATATCTTTAAATAAATATTATGTAAGGTTCAAGAATCTTTACTCAGAATTCTTAAGTAAAAAATTGTGCAATTCTAAACATTTTGAAATTATTATTAGGAGTCATCCACAAATTAGGGTAGGGTGGACTCAAAAGTCCCACGGGGAAAAAGTGCCACATACGTTAATACAAAAACTTAGAATTTGTTACACGTGTGGACATATTTCGTCGATCTGTTTCTGAGACAGTTGCTAAGGATGAGAGTTATTTTCTTGTGAAAAAAGTATTCTTTCGTTAGTGTTTCATTTTGATATTAAAATTTATTACTACGTGCCACTGACATGAAGTAAGTATATTTTGATGCGGAACTTTGTAATCTTGCAGCACAGACAGCTTTCTATTGAAAATATTTTGTATTGTTTTAAAAAATGTTGATTGTAAATTATAGGAATGTCGGGCGACCAAAAGTTTCAAGTATCGCTATTTACTTCTGAGTTCTTATAACTTTATGAAGTAGAGAAATATTTTTGTGTGGCCTGTTTTGAAGCTTATTCTGAAAGCATTTCCTGCGACCAAATTGTCTAGTGTCACATATGCAAAAACTGGGCTCATGGAGAGTGCGTTACGAACTGATAATCAACAATCTTCATCTGCATCAATTGTGAAAGTGACGAGTCTCTAATCATATAAGTCATATAAAGTCAGGTAGGGTGTTTTTCTGTAATTTTCAACCCCACTCCCAAAATCTTACTAAGATCTTATAAACTTCAGGAACGAATATACATATAAATTCTATCAATTAAGTATGCTTGGAGCCTTAATGAAATTAGTCCTCGAACAAAAAAAGTGTTAATAACAAAGATTCAAGTTTATGAACATACAGTTTTATAATTTCTTCAGGGCCTAAAGTGTTGCGTGGTCCGACATACATTGTGTAGTCCGGTTTTAAAAGTGTGTAGTTCGAAACCAAAAATTGTTCTGTGGAAAATTAACTTCATTTTTCAAGCAAAAGTTCCAGTTTTCTAGGGTAATATTTTTAAAGTAAGAAAAATGAACTACCATGAACCGAGTTAATGGAACCCAATAAAAAAATTCAAATATTTTTTGTTGAAAATTAAACTATTTCATACTTAAATATGAACTATTTTATTTTCTGTTGAGCATTTATCTTTTTTGCTGGAAATTCAACTACCTGGTTGAGAGTTGAACCGCTTTGTTGAAAATGCCTTTTTTTCATACAATATTCATCACTCTAGTTGGAGGTTTATTTCTACGCTTGAAAACTTGAATATTCTGTTAAAGATTCGTTGTGCGTTTGAAAATTAATTTTCCAGTGAAGATTCAGCTACTCTATCATTGTTTCAAAAATTTATCCTTTTTATTTGCTAATTCAGCTGTTTGGTTAAAAATTTGCATTTCTTGGTTGAGTTCAACTGTTTTTGATAAAAAATTAGATTTTTTTGGTGAAAGTATCAGCTATTTCACTTTTTTTTGAGGAATCACTTCTCTTGCTTGAAAATGCAACTACTTTGTCAAAAGTTCATTCACTTGATTAAGAAATTCATTTTTTTGGAAATTCATGAAATTTGTTGCAAATTCATTTTTTTGGTAGAAAATTATTCTCATTGGTTGAAAATGCAACAGTTTGGTCGAAAATTAATCTGTTTTGATTGAGAATTCAACTGTTCTGTTGAGAATTTGTCTTTTAAGTTGAATTCAACTCTTTTCTATTCAAAATTAAAACATTTCTGGTTGAAATATTCCCTCAAGACATTTTTAATTTTATGGCCTCAAAAATATCTTGTATGAAAAAATTAAAAATACGTATTAGCTTATTTATAAAACAGATTAATTCTTGTTTTAAAAGATATGAAATTGCAATACCTATTTAACCAAAATACATCCGCTTTTAAGAAATTCGAAATGCTTGCCCCCTGAGATTATAGCCCTTGGGAAAAAATTCACCACATAGTTTTCCTTTTTCGAACAAACTCATTTTTAGAACTCATTGAAGGCTTGAGAAAGGAATATGTTATTGTAGTTTGAGGAATGTACAATTTTTTTTTGTGAAAAAAAGAAAAACTATGGAATGATTTCTCTTTCTCCATATAAGCTATAATTCTGTGTTATACATTTATCACTAATGAGCTGGAAGGGAGTTAGTTGGAAGTTTATTTTTGATTTGTGAGCTTTTTGTGTTCGGCTCTTGGTGCATAAGAAAGTGAATAAAAAAATATATTCAATTTTTTTCTTAACAAGAATTCTTGAATTTTAAAGTTTACGTGTTTCAAAGATCTGACCTCGGAAAATCGTAGCTTCTGAAATAAATACGCAATATTTTTTTTCAATAAAAATAATTGTCCATGCGTCAATATACAATTCTTTCTCTTTTGAGGCTTGAGGATAGGTGAAAATAATGCTATCGAAAAAGAAGAAATGACGGATAATTTTTTGTCAACAAGTTATCATTTCAAGGGCTTAGAGCCTACTCCTGTTCTGAATCAAGTCTGGATTCGAAGTGAAAAATTGGCTATTTTTAAAATATTCTTTGTGTAAAACGATTTTTTCGAATTCTTGGCTCAAAATCCACAAAAATCATTTCACACAAAAGGTATTAAGATTTCACAATTTTTCACTCCGAATACACACCTAATTTAAAACAGTAGGAGGCCTTAAGTATCTGCCAAATATGTAATTCTAGTATTTACAGAGTAAAATGAGACGAGTCAATTTTGAGGTTAGGGCCTGGCTCTATCGCCCTTAGAGGGTGGAACTTTAGAATATGTTACTATTTATTATACCATTTAGCCGCATCCGTTTCGAGATGAGCGTAACGCTTTAGATTCTACCCTCGTTATACTGCCGGGGATCAAGGACTTTATATGGTATGGGAAAGTAAGAGATGTTTGGGAGAAGGGATAAGTTTTAGATCAATCTTGAGGTCGCATCTTGTTCATTCAAACGATACAAACATCTCATAATACTCTTCCGACAAGGGTCGCTGATCAATATCTCTAGTAATCACCCCAGGTGAAGAGTTTCGCAAAGCCATTATACTGACCCACTAAGTAAATCCCCTGCATCTATCTTTTCGTCAGAAGCAAATAAGCTGGCAAGATACATGAACTCATCATCTTGTTCTATCCTCTCTTCGTTCGAAGCAATGTTGCATACTGTTTTCTCACTCCTTCTTTCAACGCGATAATTTTTGTTTTATTTGCGTTCATCTTGAGACCCATACTCTTCATGCTGCTATCCAGTCTGCTCATTATTTTCCGCAAATCGTCGACTGATTCTGTCGTCACAATCTTATCATCTGCAGAGGCCAATCCACATACTTTCGCTGTAGGCTAATCGCTTTATAATTAGTACAGTCGCCTTCATCGCCCTTTCCCTTGTAGATTCGGACGACAATCGCTTTTTTCGATCATTTGGTAGTTCGACATGCACAGCACACATATTCATAAACTCGCACAGCCGCACAAACAAATATCGGCCACTGCACTTAAGCATTTAAGGTGGTGACACCATTAATACCAGCAGCCTTACTATTCTTTAGTTTCTCACTCACGGATATGATGTCGTCGATATTTATTCTTCTTCCGCTACCTAAAGCGGGATTGTATAACGTATTCTCTTCAATGTGAAGGTTCTTATGCTCCATAGATTAACCTCCATACAACTTCTTGAAAAAATCTCTGATATAATCTTTCACTTTGTCCGAATCCCGTACCACTTCACCATCAGCATTCCTTATTCCGACTGCCTTAGTACTGAAACTTCCTTTTCTAATCTTCTTAATCCATTTGCAAAACAGTATCTTATTTTCTTCAAACTCATTCTGCATTTTTTCATCTTCTTCCGCTACGATTTTATCCTTGCTTTCTTTGACTAGTATTTTGGCTATTCTGTTTCTATCACCATAATCATTTTCTTATCTTGTCCTCTTCTCATCGCTAAGACCTTTGCTATTTGAGAATCCAGAGTACGCTTGCTTTTTTTCGTTGAAAGTCACGCGGATTTCATCATTCCATCGAGTATCTCCAGACTTTCTTTTTAAAGCCGCAGTACCGCACACTTCAGAAGCAATCTTGGAGATGCTATCCTGTAATATTATCCATGCACCCTCTACCTTTTTATTGTCTGATTCAGTATTCCAGTCTTCTTCATGATGCCCTGAATATTTATTCAGCTTTTCACGATATACCATTCGTACTTCTCGTTTCCGCAACTTCTCTATTCTAACTAGCATTTGCTTCGGCTTATTATCATTTCTTCTTCTGCTCCATCCTTCTCCTAGACTTATTTTTTAAACTAGAAGGTAGTGATCCGTTCCACACTCAGAGCCTCTCATAACCCTTGCATCCCTTACAAGCCCTCTCAGTCTCTGATCCGCTACAACAAAGTCAATCATATTGTGGCTTTCACCACTGTACCATGTATACTTGTGGATCTTTTTATGGCTGGATCAAGTATTCGTAATAAACAAGCCTTCTTCTGAGCATAAGCTAATCAACTTATTCCTGTTACCATTCGTTTTTGGGTCTCCGAAATGGCTCAGTACCCTGTCGGTACCTTCGAGTTGCACACCTACCCAGCCATTCATATCTCCGAGTAAAATTATTCTTTCGCCAGGATCGCAAGTCCCTAATACATCATTTAGTGCGTCCTAGAAGGTATCTTTCAAAATACATCCCTCTTGTCACCATGAACTGGAGTATAGTACCCTTCTTCTTTGTTTAGTACTTACAAAATATCTCAAGAGCATTTACATCTCTAGCATTTCAAACACCCAGTGTCCATTCATCGCCTGAAACTTTCCCGATGACATGCCTTTCGTCAACAGAAGTGTCAATCCTATTCAAGGCTACTCTATTATTTGTATTATTCATTGTCAAAAGTATACACCCAACTTCAACTTAATGCGAGAAATTCATTCGGAAAGCATAAAAACAAGTCCAAATTGAGCAGCGAAATCCTCATAAGGTGGAGTGTCCATTCACAACATCAGTCCCACCAAACTTCGGTCATGCAAAGGAAAGTATGAATACCAAGCCAGAACCAAAAGAGTTGTGGTCGGTTTGTGTTATACATTGATGAGGGCACCAGTCTCCTGCAGTTTGGTCTCTAAAGTGGAAAAGGATCATTTAGTGCTCCCAAAAATGTGACAAGAAATCTCAACTGAGAATAAAAACTTAATAAGCCGAACTTTCATAAATTTTCTAAGGTTTCCGTAAGTATCCATAGATTTTCGTAAGTTTCCATAAATTTTCATGAATTTTCTTGAAGTCAAGAAAGTTTCGGCAAATTTTCAGATTGGTACTTTCGAAAGGTCCCGTAAGTTTCCATAAATTTTCGAAAGCTCTCATACATTCTCCAAAGTTTCTGTAAATTTTCACAAACTTCCAAAACTCTTGGAAAACCTGTTTTCTTTCAGGACTAGAGCCTTTAAATTTATGTTTCACACAAAATAAAATGCTACAAGTGAAATACTGATCATGAATTGCGTTTTCAGTATCAGAAATGCCCACTACACGTAAAAAATATTCAAACATACTGGGAAATATTGAGAAGTAAGCACGCGATAATGACTGCCAGAAGTTTTAAATGTACTTTTTGGAAGGACGATCTACTCTTCGACACTGCAAACGACTGCTCTCAAACGAATTCTTGCGTTGAACATCGAAACCGTGACAAGGCTGACCGCCTAAACTTTTTATGATTTCCTGCGTGAATTTGTGAAACCTGTTCTCTTGTAAGACTGGGGCCTTTGAAGAATTTGTGTCTTACGCAAGATAGAATGATACAAGTAAAATACTCATCGTAAATTACGTTTTCAGTTAGAGAAATGCCCACCTCATGTAAAAAATATTCAAAAACACTGGAAGATACTGAAAAATGAGCACGTGGAAAAAATTTACATAATTTTTAAATGTACTTTTCAGAAGGACAATCTGTTCTTCGACACCGCACGTAAACGTCTGCTTTCAATTGAATTCTTGAGTTAAAATTTGAAACCGTCACAAGGCTGACCGTCTGAACTGTTTATAATTTCCTGCGTAAATTTGGAAAACCTGTTTTCTTCTAAGACTAGGGCCTTTGAAAAATGTATGTCTTATGCAAGATAAAATGCTGCAAGTGAAGTACTTATCGTAAACTGTATTCTCAGTAGGAGAAATGCCCACTGCACGTGAAAAATATTCAAAAACGCTGAAAAATAAGCGCGTGAAAAAAAAAGATAGAATTTTTGAATGCACCTCTTACAAAAACGATCTGTTTTGCGACACTGCACGTAAGCGACTATTTTTCAACGAATTCTTGATTGGAAGTTTGAAACCGTGACAAGGCTTATCGCCTCAACTTTTTATAATTTCCTGCGTAAATTTAAGAAATCTGTTCCCTTCTAAGACTAGGGCTTCTAAAAAATTCATGTTTTACACAAGATCAAATGCTACAAGTAACATACTCATTGTAAATTGCGTTTTGAGTGGGAAAAATGTCCACTATACGTAAAAAATATCCAAAGACACTAAAAAATATTGAGAAATAAGCGCGTGGAAGAAGCTGATAGAATTTTTGAATGTACTTCTTAGAAGAGCTATTCTGAGATTCTGCAGGTGAACGATGTAAAAATACTTTAAAGATGAGGTTTTCTAAAAATTGCAGCATGGTAGCCTTCGAAAACAAAAATATACCATTATTTTTATTGTCGCTTCAAACGACGTTTCTTTCTTTCTCAAGCTTTGAGCAAGTTTTAAAAATATGTTCATTGGAAAAAGGAGAACTATGTGGTAACTTTTTGTCTAAGGTGTATGTTCTGACAGGCTGAGACTTGCAAATTTCTTTCAATCAGATGTATTTCATTATAAGTGTCACAATCTTATATCTTTTAACATGCTCACAACTGTAAATTAATCTGCTTTAAAAATATATAAATACGAATTTTCTCTTCTTTTCATACAAAATGTTTTTGAGATTATATAAATATAAACGTCTTTCGGAACAAAATACAATTTTTTGCTGTAGGAAACAAAAAATGTTGCATTGAAGCTTATTTTCCAGTACTTCAACTCATTTTGTTTATACTCTTGCCCTTTTACAGGCTTAAGTCTTTATAGAACCATTACGCGTTTTCTAATCGACTACCTCTCCCTACTTCCTCTTCTTCTTTAGGAAAAATTTTGATGACCCATCTCAAAAAGCTCTCATGCATCAAACAAAAATTCTAGGTAGCAAAAGTCGACCGCCAAATCCACCACCACGCTATTTATCTTTCATTCGTAATCTACTCCACCCATTCTATTTCTACAATGAATGTCCAGAGAGTAAGACTACTCAATTTTTCTGATTTTCGAAAAAACGTATTGAAAAAAAATTAGAAGATTTTGTTCGTACACATGTCAACTATATTTAAACATAGTCGCCTTTCCGTTCTATGCAAGTAGTGAGCCGTGAAACAAGCTTTTTTGAATTGCCCTCTTGAGCCTTTTCAGGGTCTCACAGTATCTTTCCGCGATGATGGTCTCCCCCTGAGGCAGAAATTCGATCAGAATGAGCCATTTTCGGTCCCAAAACACAGAAGCCATGAGTTTTTTGCTCGAAATTAAAGTTTTGAACTTTTTGACGGATAGAAAGCTGGCGTGACGCCACTGTGACGACTGTCTTTTTGTCTCTGAAGTGTAATGATTCACACAGATTTTATCTCCTGTAACAATAGAGCTCAGGAAATTCTCACTTTCCAGTTCAAACCGCTCAAGGAACTCGCAAGCGCTAGCGACCCGGTTCGCACTGAGCAAATGGCGGGATTTCTTATCGACATGCTTCACGCAAACTGACACTCCGAGGTTGGTTTCCGTACTACCCAGGTTCCCCTGTGCTTGTTGCGCTCAGGAGAACCCCTTTTACCACTCAGTGTTGCCAAACTTGGTGAAAATGATTTTCACAGCCCAAAATGGCAACAGTACTCTTACTTTCTGGACAACCCTCGTAAAACAAATCATCTTAGTTTCACTCACACTCAAATTTTTTTTCTCACATACTATTCGAACGCTCTCATCATCACACGGGCAAGCTTGCTTATGTCTCCTTTCTGTCCAGAATTCCTCCCCTTTCTTTTCTCATATCTTCATCCTTATCTTGATCTCCACAAGTATCTTCTCTATACTCTCTATCAAATTCACAAACAGTGCAACTAGTTTCGCTTTCTTCAGCTTTTTCATTTTTTCAAGTTCATATTGTCTAGGAAATTGAGCACGTACATGTTACCTGTCGTCTCCACCCATCTCCTAAGACCCGTTTGGTTGTATGGTATACTTTCCTTTTCTTCACAAGTCTTTCCAGTCTCTTCTTGAGCACTTCCACATAAATTTTATAGCGAACTCACATGAGTGTCATACCTCTATATTTCTCTACCCTTTTACCATCTCTTTTCTCAATCAACGGCACTACAAACCCTGTCTTCCAATCTTGCGGCCACGCTCCGCCTCTCCAATCCTTATTGCAAATCCTCCATATCTCTTCTTTCACCCCTGCTTCACTGTATTTCAGTGCTTCATTCTCCAAGCCATCCTCACTTGTTGCCTTGTCTCTTCCCAGCCTAGAATTCACCTCATTCACCTCTTCCCGCCTGCCCGCTTCCGACAGCCTTACCCCCACACCCCCCTTCTTTTGCTACCACGCCTTCGTCCTCCACATCTCAATGTCGCTATCACCGGAAAGTGCTCGGAGATAGCTCATTGCCTACTTTCATTTCAACCATCAGCTTTCTTATTCTTCCTTCTATCTTGAAATTTTTTGAGTGTCAAGTTTACAGCGGCGAAGATTTCCAGGAAACATTTTTCAGTTACAATTGTGATCGGAAAACATTGAAATTTAAAATCAATAAAATGGAAATTTGAATTCTGTTACGGATAGGCGGAAACGCTTATCTGCACCTTTCATGATTTAGAGATAAATCAAGTTGTATATTCTTTTAATTCTATCAAATTAGGGGGAAAGAACTGCTGATTTTTATATTAAGCCCTGAGACCCATTTTATAATGTATCTTTAACATATGCTACTCAAATTCAAAAAAGAATGAAAGATCTTGATGAATTTAATTGTGACCCAAGCATATTTGCCTATTTTATTTTTAGTTGAGTTCCCAGTGGGCAAGAAAATGTAGGACGTCTTTGAGCCATCTATACGACATTTCTACGACGTCGGAAAGACGTTCTATGTGCGTTTTGTGAAGATATCTTCATGACATCTTTGAGACAATTCAATGTCGCACGAATGTCTTCACGTTGTCTTTACGACACGGTCATTACGACGTCTTCGCCACGTCGTAAAGATGTCCTAAATGTGTTTCAAAGACATACTCACTTATCGGATATTCAAACACGAGGCAACCTTCTAAATAAAAAGTTTGTTGAAACATTCTCAAAGAAAAAGAAAAGTGACGTCAAATGGATATAAGAAAGCAAAAAAAGGCTAAAAGTCGAAGAAGTTCATAGCACTACACAATTCATAGCACTACACAACATTTAACAATTCTGTCAAGAACTGAAATGAAATTTATACTATTATTCATTTATAATCGTGCATTTCTTGGTTCATTACACAAAATGATTAAAATATACACGAAATGTTTAAATTTTTACCATACTTGATTTTATTATTTTTGAATTTGATTTGAATATTGTGCTTAGACAGAATAATTTTTGTAATTACAGTTCTTTTTATAAACTTTACGTCGTGTCATAAATGATTCCAGAACTTTTGAATTATTCCAAAACTTTTGCTGGATCCCGTAGACTACGCATAACCCTAAATATAAAAAATATAACCGCGTCACATACTTAAGTGTATATTATTAGCAGCTATTCTGAAGATTCAAACAGCTGATTCCGATTTTATTATCAATTTTTGGATACAAAAGTTTGACGTCAATAGTTATAAGCGGCATAAAGTGATATCAGAAACAAAAGTGCAGTTTGGCGATTATGTCATTCTTTCATTAACAAAATTGCAAAAAGGCGGTTATGTTATTTCACTTTTCTGTCAACACTGAGGTATTAAATGACTTTTAAATTTCGGAATTTTGAAAAAGACCCTTGAATGTACCGTAAACTAAACTTAGCTCAATTTTCATTAAAATGTTAGTTAGTCGCTTATTTCTACCCCCACAGAATCTGAGTATTCAATTTTTACTAGAGCACGGTTATAGGAAGCGATTTTGGGGTAATCAGAAAACTTTGTGATTCATACAAATCCTATAATCAAAATCCTAATGAAAAGTGCTACTCAACACGATTTTGACTACCTCTGAATGGTAAGTATGATTGTATTTTAAAATGCAATCTAAGGGAGGCGAAATGAATATTTATAGAGTAACACTAATGATGAAGGCAAGGATACAGGACAACATTACATAAAAAAACTGCCTTGTATCCGAAAGCGATTTGGGCTATAAATTGTGACGCGGTTTCTTATACCACGCCCAAAATCATTAAGTTCACCCCCTTTTAAATCTCAAGTTTGAAAATAATAATTTAGAACGAAAGCCTGCTCGAGCATAGTATCCATTTACGAACCGTCACCTGACAGGAGCCTCGAGAGGGGTGACCTATTGCCAGAAATGAACCCCTCGAGACCTAGATTTGTATATTCCATCTCTCCGAACCATCAGCAGACTGGAAGTCATTTATTTTAATTATTAGAATGTGAATATACGTCTAAACACAGGACGAAGCATCTCTCGTCATTCTGCGTTCGACCAGCCCAATGGGCAGTGGCTCAAGTAATTTGGTACATTCCCTGGTGATCGAAGCTGGTAAAAGTTGAATTATTCGAAGCGGTAGGGCTGTTTAGTGGAAGTCCACTCTGGAAGATTGCCTCGTGTATAGTAATTGGGGCGTGAAAATTTCATAATCGACGTTGACAATGCCATTTTGGCAAGTTCTCGGTGAAGTGCTATAATTTGTAATTGCTCTTAGTTAATTGAATTATTACAAATTCCATAATTTATTTGCTAAAGATTAAATTGTTGAATTTTGCATTTAGAATTTTGGCCTTGCATTGAGAGAATTAAAGTTAGGTATGACTGAGTTTCCACTTAGGTTGTCCACTTTGAATAAATAAAATGTAAAAATTTTTTTCATGTTTTAGAATTTAAACTGATTCGTTAAAAAAGTCAGCTTTACAATTAAGGGAAATATTTCATGAAAATGTAAATGTTTACTTTATTCCGCACTCCAACTTTAATGTGAAGAGTATAAAGGCCACATGCAAATTATGAAATGCCTACAACAACGCTAAAAGAACTATGTGTTCCGATGGAATTCTTCTTGATAACAAAAAGTTTCAAATGGTTCAAAGTGAAAGACAAGAGGGAATAGGAACTTGTAAGTCTATAATTGCGAAAAAACTCACAAAAAGATTTTATGAAACTTTGCAATAATTAGATGATTTCTTTTCAATTATCTTTATAGCTGGAATAAGCTCAGAAATGATTTTCGAGAATTTAAGTGTGTCAAAGGACAACAAAATTAATCTATGGGACGAGGTTAAGGCTCAATGGTCCACAACTTTCCAAATTCGAAAAGATAGACTAATGTTTTAAAATCTCACTGTTTCGGAATATATGTCCAAATTTGCTTGCCTGCCCGTGAATGAAGGATATGAACTGGTAAGATAATCTTTAGATTTGAGACACATACACATACAGTGCAAACCCATCAATAGCCGAACTAACTAATAGCCGAATCACCTTGTTTCTTAAGTTGCGTAAGCACTCAGTGACAGGAGCGTAGTATGCGAAACGCCTCGCAACATAACTTCAAAACATCCCATCAAGGGAAAAGCACTGTTCTCCAAGTTGTTTGGAGACTCATGTGTAAGCGCATCCTGTATATCCTACAAACGATCACAAACCCGAATTCAGTTGACTGTCAAGTTCTTGTTCGTGTCGTGGAACAATTGCAACTTGGTAAATAGAATTAGCTTAGCTTTTCCTATTGCATTCTAAATATTGAACCTCAGAAACAAATTATTCTGGTACACTCTTTAATTATAACATGTTTTTTTCCGCAGAGGATCAAGATACAGTAGCACTATTTTTATTGCCAAAGTTATTATACCAATGCGAATGCAGTATGGCAAAAAACAAAAAAAAACGAATAAGGGCGCATCTATACCGATTAACCAGAAAGATGAAAAGTATCTTCACATCAAATCCAAGAAGGTTTCATCCTACACGTTCAGGTAAATTTATGACTTACTCATATATTAGTCTTTACTTTGTCATTATAAGGAATTCGTAACTTACTGTTCTGAAAACATTTTACTAAATATATCATATCAACTATCTTGCAGAATGCCTCAGATATGGATAAAATTTCAAAAACGAGCGAGAAAAGCTTCATCAAAAAGGCCTTTGATTGCAGCCTGTTCTGGTATTTGTGGTGCTAAATAGAAACTTGGAATCGGTCTATATGGTTGTAGACAAAAGGAATACCGCGTTACGTCACCTGTGGAAGCTGTAGATGTAGCGTTCAATCTGTTCTATACCGTAAACATTCATTACCCAATTCCGACGTATGATGTGTGGTTAATCTTCTAGGAATTGGTGTAGGAAAAAACGAGAAAGAAAGGTGTGGGATGCAATTGGACTCCATAATTATTATCATAGAGGCAGGTATGTCTTAAAGCGGCAACAAAAAACAAAAGCGTAACAGAAAATTGTACTTTTTCATAACTGCAATTAATAAAATGACCTTATATTATTGTTATAATAAATGTTTTGAATCAATAATAAAAAGCAAACATGAATACATGTTTTTTACGTCACGAGGAAGCACATAGCAATAGGGTCGTTAGGGCTTATTCAAGTATTCTACAAAACCTCAAATACAGGTATATTATTTCTAGTGCGTGGGTGCACGCGATCACCTCTTCTTTAGTTACAATTCTTTTATGAAGCATCGCAATTCGAAACATATGGATGCTGTTGAAAAAAATAAATTCTGTTCTTCCTTACTCTTTACCACGATCCGATGACATACCACCAAGAAATTCAATCGAAATATGTTCTACTTTAAATTGCGTTACTTCATCTGCAAAGAACGTGGAAGATAATTGGTTTAAATATGATGACGCAAATTCTGCGTGGGTCAATGATGATGAAGATATCTGCAATGATATAGGTGAATGTACAGTAGAGAGTACAAAACATTATGCAAGGCTGTATAACTCTTACTGAAGAAAAGGCAATGAATTTATACGAAATCTATACTCCAAACCGTTTTATGAGTTAGTTAAAACTGCGGAAAACATTGACAAAATTAAATCTATGTTTAAAAAACTGAAAAAAAAATTTCCGACTGCATTCGGAAGATTTACGCTTCAAACATTTTGAAGAATGTTGAAACTACATTCTTTTCAAACAGGAGAGAGGGAAAATAGGGTTCAAATACTTGATTAGTTGCGTTATATGCAAAATTTTTATCATTGCCTCGTGTTTCAAGTCGGTTTGTCCTCATATCTTTGATAAAACGATGGCTAACTTACATAAGTTATATTCAAATTCAGGCATTATTTCTGATTTTGTACAAGGAGAATTTTGAAAACAAAATTTGGTGATAAAATCGGGTTCCTCATTGGTCTTTTCTTTGATGAATATGAAATCAACAACTTGTTAGGAAGCCATGCAGGTTTGGCAAAATGGGGGGCAGTTTACGTTTCCATATTTTGCTTATCTCCTGAAAAAAATCCTAATTGAAAAACATATTTCTTTTTGTTTTATGTAATAATTTAGATCGCAAAGTTTTTACGAATAAAGTTGTTTTCAGGGGGGATAATTTAAGAGTTTACTCTGTATAAGGATTTTCTAGATGTTTTCGGTACAAAACTATGAGATGGGCTTGATCAAAATAAATTATCCGACTGGTATTCTTGTATATTATGACTGGTATTGAAGAGGTATATACTTTCTCTACAAGCCGCTTAGAAAGTTTTAATTCAACAAGGAATACCAGGGTTGACTGGATGCATGACAGACTCGAGGGAGTTTTTCCACATAATATAGCAAAAGTCTTGTCCTCTTACATCCAAGTTCCGAAATTATTCACTTTGGATGATTTAGATCACAGCATTAATGATTCCCATTACGGTCCAAATGAAAGTCAAAATAAGCCTCTTTAAGTGATGAAACAACATTTACAAGTCGAACGCTCATCAATGAGCGCATCTGAAACGCTGAATCTAATTAGGAATCTCGGCATGATTATAGAAGATTGAGTACCAGAAGACGAAAAACATTGGGAATTAAGAATTATGCTCAAACATATCGTAAGCATTTTAGTAGATAAAAGTGACCAGCGTCGAATGCATGAATCATTACGATGTTTGATGACTGATCACCTTATTTTACTGACAGACTTATTTCCCGGTAGTATGACGCCAAAACATCACTTCCTATTGCATTATGAGTGTATCATGTTCCTAATGGATCCATTAAATCATTTATTGTCTATCCGATATGAAAGTAAGCATCAAGAGGGTAAATTTTTTTCTCGAGATACAATAAGCCGTGCCAATGTAAGCCACGCTATAGCTATCAGACTTCAGCCAAAATTGAACCATCGATTTGCTTGCAAGACATAATGCTATGTTCAGTTTGTAAATGAAACTTCAAAGCAAATCGCCATTAACTCAACTCCATTCTTTGAATCATTTCATTCATTTTTAGCATGCATTATGTTGAACAGTTATGTAACGATAACTAAGTGGATTAAGTACATGGAACAACGTGTAAAGTTATCGTAATTATGATTGCATCTGAGAATGGATCAAAGTTTTTCATAGTACATCACTGCCTCTTAGATGAAAATCGTCAAGTTATATTATTTAACGAGAATTTGATAGACGTTCATTATGACGAACATTACCAAGCTTTCAAAGTCTTCGATGGAGGAAATGAGCAATGAATGTGTTTAGTTCGGAAGAAATTTGAACATGGTACAGTTACACACTTAAAGAGATTAGCTAATGTGTCTTAAATACACTCATCTCGCGTAACTGTCCCGGCCCTTCTTGTACTGGCTTCACGGCTGTTCACGCTTAACTGCTTCTGTCTCCTCCACTAAGCGTCACTTGATGCCCTATACTGTAGGTTTTCACTCAGGTAGTCAGTGCAGCATCAGAAGTTATTCACATCGCGACTCATCTGGGCATATACTTTTGTACGTGTGCTGGGTCCAGCGATTATATCACCTTGATTAAAAAGTTTTAGGACTTTATTTTTAAAATCAAAAATACAAGTTTATTCATCATAATCGATATTGTCCCCTTCAAAGT
>JAUMHM010039783.1:0-15614 GCA_032362435.1 Melikaiella ostensackeni
ACTTTATTGACGGGCTGGGGGTCCCAATAAGGTCACCCCTAGCGCTCAGGCTATAACGCTCATTGTGTCACACCCTTATGGGATCGCTCCAATTGATCGACTATAGTTCTCTTGATGAAGCCCAAGATTCCGAACACTGTTTGCGTTGTCACTTCCTCAGATTCCATAAAAGAGACCCAAGGATTTGTTGCCTAAGCCTGGCTCATGTTGGGCACTGGCGTAGGACTTGCAGCGATGTCTCATCATCCCTACCGCATTTCCTGCACTCTGTGGTGGGACTTAGCCCCATTTTGTGCTTATGATAGTTCGAGTGGTTGTGCCCAGTGAGCATCTGAACCACTATCCTTAATTCATTCTTGGGTAACCTCAGGGTTTCCCTGGCTCTGTCCATCCTGTACGTACAGCCCAGGATGGCTTTCGCCTGTCAGAAATCCTGACTTTGTTCCCAGTTCTCCCTGTGCTTCGTCCGGATGTAGTTTTTGATGCCCATCCCAATGCAGCAAGACACTAGCCCAAGAGCCGGTTCCGGGCCTATGTATTCCTTTACTGCACCGCTCTTCGCCAGCTGGTCCGCTATTTCGTTACCCCTGATCCCTGTATGACCAGGAACCCATATGAGAGTCACGTTATTCTTTTCTGCCAGTTGGTTTAATGCCTTTTTGCATTCCCAAACCAGCCCTGATGTTATGTCTGGCTTTTCAACTGCGGTTAGTATCGCTTGGCTGTCTGAGCAGATTGTAATCTGCCTACCAGCCGCGTCTTCTTCTATGAGTATTTCAGCGCAGCGGAGGACAGCCAGGACCTCCGCCTGCAAGACGGTGGCATATCGTCGGAGTTGGATTCCCATCCCCCTCCTTTCTATACTGTCGTACATTCCTACTCCTGTGCCCCTTCTCCTTTGGAGCCATCTGTGTACTAAATTTGCCCGAGGAGAAGCGGATTACAGTTTGCGCTCCACACATTCCTGCTTGAGATGACGACACGGAAAGCCCTGGTGAGGTTAAAGAGTTTGGTCATTCTATCCTGCCTCATACATAGACTTGGCAGTGTATTGATATCACTTGGGAGTCTAGTGTGTTTAGTTCCCCAAGTCCATCTGTCTGATCTTGCCAGTCAGCTCATCGCCCGAGCCACATCGCCGGTTATCGCAACGTGTAGGGGCTCCTCGCAGAGCATGTAACCTATTGCCTCCGTGGGTGTAATCCTCATTGCTCCCGTCACCCTCCTAAACGCTAGCGTTGCAATTGTCGCAATCTATCCTGCATCATTTTGAATGTTCCCTTGGCCACGGCCGCGTATACGAGCCTTGGTTGTAGAACAGCGAAGTAGAGCCCGGCGATCATTTTAGGCCCTAAACCCCATGTCAGACCGAAAGATCTTCTACACATCCAAAATGTCGTGGCGGATCTTCTGTACTGTGTTTCTAGATGCTTCGCCCAGTTCCGTTTGCTATCCACGATTACTCCCAAATATTTAGCGGACTCTGAGATCATCAGCCTCACACCACGGAATGCAGGAGCCTCGACCTTCGGTGCTTTGTACTTTCACGTAAGAATAACCAAGCTGGTCTCTTCCGGATTCACCGAGAGCCCCGAGCTGTCGCATCAGAGCTCTACGATGCGTAGTGCTCACCTTGTTAGACCCATAAATATGTCCAGATGAGCCTTCCTGGCTAGGATTACAAAGTCAGCCGCACATCCTTGGGTATAATGACCCTCCTCATTTAGCCTTCTAAGAAGGCCGTCGACTACAATGCACCCCAGGAGGGGTGACGCAACACCCCCTGAGGGCATCCACGCGGTGTTACTCCCATAACTAGAACTTCACCCCATCTGGTTTCGAGACGCCTTCGACGCAGCACACTCCCTGTCAAGCTTACTAGCTGGCTTGGCACGCCGCACCTCAAACCCTCCCGACAGATAACTTCCGGGGCGGGGGTATTGCTTAAGGCACCTCCTATATTCGAGAAGGTTCCCACAGCATATCCCCCCTGTTCAAGATTCTGCTCCACTTTTGGTACCATAGCATGGAGCGTAGTTTTCACAGAGTAGCCTGCCTGAAAGGCGTGCTGCTCTCTATACAGTGGAGAGGCTATGAACACTTCATCCCTCATTTATCATTCGACAGCTTCTCTAGCGTCTTCAAGATAAATGACGTCAGACTGATCGGCCTCAAGTCTTTGGCAGCAGTGTAGCCCTCCTTCTTAGGTTTGGGAATGAAGACCACTCTGCCGTCTTTTCATGCCGATGGCGCGTGCTTAAGAGCGATACTTGCCCTAAATAGTTTTTTCAGATGGGGTACAATACTATCCGTGCCCCTCTGTAAGAGCACTGAATAAACGCCGTCGACCCCTGGTGATTTAAAGGGGCGGAAGGACCCGATGGCCCATTCCACCTACTTTATATCCACGACCTTTGCAGCGAAACACCAGTCGACCTTCTTTCTCTTCTGGCCCCAACAATCCTCCTCCTGGTTGGATTGCCTTCGCTAAAAACCTAGGAAATGAACTTCCATCAAGTGGTTCAGGGTTTCTTCCTCGTCCTCGGCAAACTCGCCATTTTCGAGTCTTATCAGCCCGAGGTGACCCTCCGGATCTTTTGCCAGAATCTTGTGGAGGCTCGCTGCCTCTGAAATGCCTTTAGCTTCGTCGCAGAATTCCCTCCAGTCTCCTTGATTATACATTTGATGTTCTTCTTGTATTCATTCTGAGCCAGTTTGTAGTTGTCCCAGTCTGGAGACAGTTTGGTTTTATTTGCCCTATTGTACATCGCCTATATCTTTTTAAGGAGCTTCTCTAACTCATCTATGGTGCCATATTTTGTGAGAAACTCTACAAGCCTACGTTCGAGTTTCTCCTTATATGAGTCCCAAAGTGTGTTTCTGGAATTTCTGATCTTTGAAATCGCCGGTTTTCTGAGGGCCACCTGGAACAAGATATATTTGTGGTCCGAGAGGGATTCATCGTCCGAGACTCTCCAGCCCACTACCTTGCTCTTCAATTCTACCGAGCAAAGAATCAGATCGAGAACCTCACTCCTATTCTTGTTCTGGAATGTGGGAGTATTACCTCGTTTGAAGATCTACAGCTCAGTACCCACAACGTATTCCAATAAGTCTCTTCCCCTATCGTTGATGTTCGTGCTTCCCCACATTATATGTTAATAATGTTGATGCTTTCCACTCAAAAATATCCATTTCCGTCGAGAAAAAAGAACCTTCACCTCAAATAACTTTAACTAGTTAATCTTCATAAATACTTGATGCTTTTCATTAAAAAATTTTATTCCTGCCGAGAAACCTTTTTTTTCCTAATGATAGATTTTAATAATAGTTTGAATATTATTTTCTTTGGTCTGTTGATTTTTGCCATCGCACAAGCAATATATTCGTTGCGTCATTTATTCATCATTACAAAAAAAACCTGCTTTCATTCACCGACCTTAACGCTATTTTACAACCGTGAGCGACTCTTGTTAGTCTGCATTACATGTTCAAACTCGTACGCTCTGAAATTATCGTTCGTATGAGAAAATTTTCATCTGCCGAATTCGAGTTCTGCGAAACGATACTCAAAGGCTGCCTTTGTTCTCAGGGTAGAATAAAGTGACTTGAGTAGATTTCACGTTTTCTAAGTGCAGACACAAACACGGTACTTCCGGATCAAACGATATCAATATCCGATAAGCCGGAGATGAATACGCTCCCTAGGTCTTCAAGAATATATCCTGTCAGCCAATCGAGAGTGAGAAACCGTAAAAACAACCGTTAGCAGCACCTCGGTCACATTTATACCTCGGGTATAATGAAAATAATTTTCCATAAATTTTGGATTTGGTGCCATCAAAATTTAATGCTAATCCACAGAATAATAAGATCTTATGGATACTAACTTTTGCCACAAAAGTGAATTATTTTCCATTTGATCGATTTTCCAGATAGAACAGAAAACTGACATTTGCATATTGGAAAATGATTGAAACTAATAATTCGATTTAGATAAATTAGTGAATTCGTAACAAATTAAACTAAATAAAATATAAACATAATTGTAACTTCAAAAAAGTGGGGCTTAAAATCTGTATTTAATTGTGTTTTTAAATATTTTAGATTAGATTTAGATAGAGGGTAGTAAAGTAAGAAGAAGTAGAGGAGCACAGTAAAAAAAATATTCAAAATGATGCGGAAATCAATATCATTTCAGTATGCAACAAAAATGATACCGAAATCAAAAGCATTTTGATCGGCCAAAATGAATGATCGAATTTTGGGCTCATGATAATCTAATTCGGGATGATCTATCAAGTCAAGCCAAGATGACCGACGTGATTGGAGTACTTTAGGTTATATGCGAGCTTTTCATGATTCCTGATCGTGCAGTGTACTTGAAAAGATGAAAAATAACAAAACTCGATAACAGAATATATCTTCTGTTAAGTATAGTTGTCACTTGCGCGCGGTTAAACAAAATATTTAAGTTCTGACGTCCGCGCCAAAAACTGGCGGCCATATTGTTCAGTCCAACACATAGCCCTGAAAGTAGATCAAAATGATCCAAATGAACAGTTCGTTATGATCTTGATAGTCAACTGATCGCTGGAGCAAAATGCTCTGCAACAAAAATGATCCTTTTTTTACTGTGAGTTAGAATATTTGGGATATACCTTGCAGACAAATGGAGATCATAGAACTCATATAAGAGAGATAATAAAAAAGCGGCAGGGGTAATAAAACAGATATGGGGAATAGAAAAAAGAAGCTTCGAAAAAGATTGGAGAACAATAATGTGTTTGTTCGATACGCTAGTATACCCAGTATTAGGATATGGAGCAAAGATATGGGGATAAAAATAAAGGGAAGAGATTGAAAGGTCAGAAGAACTGTACCTAAGTTGCAAACTCGGGGTAGACTAGAGGACACCTGGATATATGGTAAGAGAAGAAGTAGAAAGGGATAATTTCAATACTAGAGCAGGAAAGAGGGCATGGAAATTTGAAGGAAAGCTAAGGGAAGGAAGGGAAGGGGAGTTAGCGAAAAAGTGTTTGAAGAAGACAGAAGAAAGGAGAGGGAGGGCAATAGAATTGACTGAATGGGAAGAAGGAAAAAGAGTGTTCTTCACGGATAGAGATATAGAAGGTGGGACTGGAGTAAGCTATGAAGAATTGAAGAAAAAAGACAGAGAAAGACAATTAATAGAAAGATGGGGGATGATTGATGAATCAAAATATAATGAATGGTATAAAATGATAAGCAAGGAAGAACTTTCAGAATATTTAGAAAAGAGATAGGGAGAGAGAAGATGGACAAGAATACCAAGATTTAGATTAGGCAACGAGGTCAAGGAAGGAATATATTGGGAAAAGAAGGAAAACAGAAAGTGCAGAGTATGTTATTGGGAAGAGGAAACATGAGAGCATGCACGAAAAATATTCGTTAATTTGGCCAACAGATTCGGATTCTTCATGAGAAAAATCTACGGAAATGCACATACATGATTTTCGACATGGTCAAATATTTACAACTGTAGGACGTTTTTTATCAACAAATTCTATTTTCTGAGGTATCTTAGCACCAAACTTTTCATCAGACGATGTCCTCAGAACTCCCTAGCGAAGGGTTTTTCGGGTAGCTGATCACGAATTTGGAGTCAGAATTCAGGTTTTCAAAATAGTGGATCAAATATGGCGGCTCGAAAAAAAAATTCGTCATAATTTTACCATCAATCACTACCAAGGAGTTTTTTGGGTCGCTGATTAAGACTCTGAAGTCGAAATTCTGAATTTCTGAATGACTGATCCAATACGGTGGACCAATGAGACAGCCAACTAAGGCAAGGCAATATTGTATTTTGTATCAAAGTTTATTTAAGTCCTGAGTCGGGTCTCCTATGCGCAGAATAATATGTGCAGATTGGAGTGAACAGTTTAGTGATCCAGCCAACTATGGCAAGATAAGGCATGATCCAGCCAACCAAGGCAAGATAGTCTAGTGATCCGGCCAACTAAGGCAAGATAAGACATGATCTGTCCAATCAAGGTAAGATATTCTAGTGGTCCAGCTAACTAAGGCAAGACAATCTAGTGGTCCAGCCAACTAAGGCAAGACAATCTAGTAGTCTGGCCAACTAAGACAAGAAGTCTGGTAATCCGGCCAACTAAGGCAAGATTAACCATGATCCAACCAACCAAGGCAAGAAGGTCTAGTGATCCGGTCAAATAAGACAAAATAAGTCATGGTCCAGTCAGCCAAGACAAGATAGTCTAGTGATCCGGCCAACTAAGGCAAGATAAGACATGATTTGACCAACCAAGGTATGATACACTAGTGGTACAGCCAACTGAAGCAAGACAGTCTAGTGGTCCATTCAACTAAGGCAAGGTAGTCTAGTGATCCGGCCAACTAAGGCAAGATAAGACATGATTTGGCCAACCAAGGTATGATACACTAGTGGTCCAGCCAACTGAAGCAAGACAGTCTAGTAGTCCATTCAACTAAGGCAAGGTAGTCTAGTGATCCGGCCAACTAAGGCAAGATAGGACATGATTTGGCCAACCTAGGCAAGTTACTCTAGTGGTCCAGGCAACTAAGGCAAGATAATCTAGTAATCTGGTCAACAAATACACGACAGTCTAGTACTCCGGCTAACTGAGGCCAGATAAAGCATAATCCAGTCAACCAAGGCAAGATATTCTAGTGATCCGGCCAACTAAGGCAAGATAAGACATGATCTGGCCAACCAAGGCAAGATACTCTAGTGGTCCAACCAACTAAGGCAAGACAATCTAATGGTCCAGCCTACTAAGGCTAGATGGTCTAGTGACCCGACCAACTAAGGCAAGATAAAACATGATCTGGCCAACCAAAGCAAGATACTCTAGTCACTCGTGACAGCTTCCCAGTGACAGAGCTCTAATGCCAGAGAGTATTTTGATTTAAAGTCAATTTGAAACTCGATTTGAATGAAACGTAATCTGCAGAAGGATGGCAGAAGATACAAGCAATGTGGGCAAAAGAAAAGGTGCGAGGTAGGTACTAAATTTTAAATAATAAAATATAATGAAACAACAATAAAACAATGATAAAATCTATAATAAACTGTCTAATAATCTATCTACAAATCTATCTGATAATCTATATTATATTATGCAATCTTCTCAGTGAAGAACCGACGAACGACCAACATTCGTATGAATCAACATCAGCGACAAAAAGAAGAAAAAAGGAAGTACTAGAAAGTATTCTTGAATACAAATACACGAATAGAAAAGAGGAGTTCGCTAAATGTAAGGGTTGTTCGGCACAATATTCGGAAGTCCTAAAAAAACGACAGATGAAAATACAACTGGAACTACTCGACATTTACAAAAATTACAAAACGAGGAATACATGAAGGCTCTTCCGAATAGTGTAGACCAGCGACCAAAAGAAGTATTATTTATTAGCATTTGAGAATAATATAATTAAAATTTTACTCTTCGTCATTATTTTCGGCAGGCAATCCAATGAATTTAAAATAAAAATGGTAGACAAGTTTTTCACTATTACTTAATGCTTTTATTTTTAACAAATTCATATTTTTCAAATAAAAGAGACGAAAATATAATTTTTACTGTGTTCGAAGTCTTTTTTAATGGACATATAATTCTTAGCCTGAATGAAACTAAAAATCCTTTTCCATTTTCTTTCTTTAACATTAGTAACATTATATGACTGATTTTTCAAAGAATCTTACAAAACTCACATTTCTTTACTGTCTACTTTAAAATCTACTCTTGGTACAAGTGAAAAGAATTCCTGTAGAATGATTTTCTGCTAGTACTAAAAACGTAAAAGAAGCATTTAATGAATTCACTTTGAAAGAAAAAAAACCTTCTTTCGACAAAAAAAAGTAGTCACCAACTATCTACATCAATTTAATTTTCTTACAATTAGTCAAAGATTATTATTATTACTATTACCCTAAATATAGAAAACGGAATTTGGAGTTTTTGTTTAGATAAAAACAATGTTTGTTAAAAATATATATACCTGGAAGTCTGCGTAATTTCTTTGATAAATTCCTAATATAATAATTTGTAATGAAATATATTTATACCCTTGATCTTTTATCAGAAATTTGATCAAAACATCTTTAGTCGTATGATAGTGTTATGGATAGCGAGAAAATATTTACTAATAAGTTTCTTTGATGATGAAGTAACCCAAGAATTTTTCGTCTATTTGAACAAAAATGCAAATCTCCCACAAAAAATTGCCCCGAGGTCAATGATTTCCTCGACTTTCAGAGATATGCAAGAAGCCATAATCAAAACGCTACAAAAAAATGTGTCAAAGATATCTTTTACTGTAGATAGTTGGACCGCTGTCTCAGCGACGAAATATGTTGTTTTTTAGAGGCAATTAACAAAGTGGCGACACAAAAATCCATACTTATATTCCCCCCCCCCCAATTTTTCGTTGTAGTTGGCTTTTGATAACGAAAAAAAATCGAATTTTCGCATTTTCCTTGGCAGCAACAAAAGATACAAAAAAAATGACATAAAAGTTTGCACATCTAGAAAAGTTCTAAAAAATGCCCCTTTCTCTTTTGTGATATCTTGCATCGTTCACGAAAAAAATTGAAAAATTATATTTTTGGAAAAAACTTCTCTCAACTGCAAAAATGGTTTAACCAGCATAAAATTAGTAGGATGCTTTTTTATACAAGCAGAAATTTCGTAAAAATGTTGCAAAAAATAAAAAGGGTGGGATTTTGCAGAAAATCTTCTGTATTTTTTTCTTCAAATTTCGAAAACATGAAAAGAAGATTTTCTGGAAAATCCTACGTTTTTTAATTTTGAAATATCTTTTAAAAGATTCTGCTTATATAAGGAGGGCATCCTATCACCTTCATGCGGGCTCAACCATTTTCTAAGTCGGTAGAATTTCATTGTTTCCGAGAAATATGAGAAAATTCGATTTTATGGGAAGAATCTCCTGGCCACAAAAATGGTTCAGCCCGCATGAAACTCACAGAATGTCTGTCTTACATAAGGCCAAAAAAATGGAAAAAATATAAAAAGTGGGTTTTTTGTGAAATTTAAAATTTTAATATTTTCAAGCAAATCTTGAGCAGAATATTGAGCTTTCTTCAAATTTTTCGACATAGAAATAGACGTAAAAATTCAAATAATCATCACTTCGTGGAAATTTTTTTTCTCAATTCGGTAAAATACGTGTCACCTAATTTCCTCTAAAAAACAGCATAGTTGGTTTTCGAGAGATCCTGCGACTTGAAAAGTAGAACCTACTTGATTTTAAATGGATTCGACCATAAGATTATAAATTTTAAATTCATTTTGCAATGACCAGATATAATATTTTCAAAACAATTTATGCATGTAGAATATGAATTTGAAAAATATATTTAAAATGATATATTGAAAGTGCTGAATTGATGATAAAATTTGTATTGCAAACTATACTTAAAAGACCAAGAAGAAAAAATTGCCTTTGAGTAGTCCTATTAGTTACACGTCACTTACACGCGTGTTATAAATTCCTACTTAGGTCATTATATCGATGATGATTGGGTCTTACAGTCTTCAGCTTTGAAATTCACCCCCGTTAATGGTGCACACGCTGGAAGTGATGTTGCGAAGATTTTTCGAAATATTTTGAAACAATATAAAACGAAAGTGCAAGGAATAACTGTAGATAACGCTGCTAGCAACACAAAATTTATCGCTGAATTCGAGTTGATGATGGACCAAGACGGTATTGAGTTTGATTCAAAAGACCAACATCTTAGGTGCATCGCTCACGTTGAAATTTCAGATGTGCAAGATTCCCTCAAGGAATTAAGAATACAAAGCGAAGATGAGATTGAGCCAGATAACGAAATTGATGAGGATGAAGTAATAATAGAAGAAGCAGAAAGTAGTATAAATCAGTTACCTATAGGGAAATTGAGAGAGTTATTCATAAAGTTAAAGTACAGCGAACAATTACGTCAAGCTGGAGTGTTGCTGCATCACGACGAATACGAAAATGATGGCATCGAGTAATGTCGTGAAAACAATATGGCATTCAACTGAACATATGATAGCCAAGGCATTGAAAGTGCAGAAAGCGATAGACCTCTTGTGTATTTCAAATTCATACCTGCAAAGCCACTGGTCAGGAGAGGATAACTGGACTCTTCTAACTGCAGCTCACAAACATCTGAAGCACTTCAAATATGTATCCAAAGCTCTATCAGGAGAAAAATATGCAACTATTTCATTAGCCATTGTAGCTTTCAATTTACTGCTTCATTAGATTGACGATGTTGTCCAAGAACTATACGAAAAACTTTATGCGACTGGAGAAAAGAATTTAGTGAATATGCAACAACAAACAGAGCTCATGAGACTGCTGACATTCTTCTCTGGTGGGAAAATCATCAAAAGATTTGTCCCAATCTAACACGTATTGATCGCGACTTCCTCAGCATTCGAGCCACATCTGTGCCTGTGGAACGCCTTTTTTCTCGTTCTTTCTTAGTAATGCGGAAACATCGAAACAGACTGAAGAAGGACATCGCTCGCGAACTTTTATGTATAAATGACTGGACGACAAGATAGAATTTTTCTATTTTCAAGTGCATTAAATCTGAATAATATTGTGTTATTCCATAATACAATTATGTACATATTCAGCAAGTAATATTGTAAGTATGTTCCTTTCATCAACCATCTCTTATATATTTTTTTAATATTGCTCATGTATGAACGTAAAAGTTGCCGTTACCCTGGAAAAAATGCATTTCCAAGTCTATTATCTAATTTTCTACTTATATTCACTTACATATAGCAATATTTTCTATTTTTGAAATTATCTTCTCGGTTGCTCGATCAGATCGATCGATTTGACAAGAAATTCGTTTCAGTGAGACGAACTGAGATGACAACTCGGTTGTCAAGGCGATAACGAAAGATATTTCTGTTCGTTTCTCGAACCGTGTCGCTCGAATGAACCATTAAATATAACTAAATATTGTTAACATAATTTGTTAATAAAAATGATGAATGTTTGTGCATAGCAACTTTTTCTTATTTCAAATAACATTGCAGAGTATTTGAAAATTAATTTTTATGGAGAAAAAATATTCAATTACAGAAATGTTCGATAGATATCTATTTGTTTATGAAATTTGTTGAAATTCATAAAATTGTTGCCCAAAAAATTTATTTTTATTCCATTCGTGTCTGTGCATTGAGTACGATTGATTTCTGGTATACTTTACTTGTTTACACGAACATAAAAAATAATCTATTAGGAAATCATATTTTTGCTGCGTTGTGGCAAAAAGTTTTTAAATTGTGGAAAATATAATCGCATTTGGTAAACATACTACGAAATCATCTAATTAAGGAAGGGGAGTTTTAAGGTGATGCGGGGGGGGAACCACCGTTACAGTAGTGCCTCTACCATATTTTACTAATTACAACTCTATCAATTCATGGGCACAACATTTTTGTGGGTTGTGTATTAGAGCGCATTTGAAAATAATAAATTTAGCAGCTAAGAATTTTTGAAAGAATTCATTTTTGATAAAAGTTCCGCCAACTCCTCCACTTTCGATTGCTGATAACTCGGTTATCGTCGAGTCAACAAATTTTTTAATCGTGAAATATATGAGCGCATTTGATATACTTCGAAATTATCTACTTAAGGAAACGGAGTTTCAAGGTGATGAGAGCACAGTACGCTTCAACCAATCATAGGTATGATGAAAATGTCAACAAAATCGGGCTACGATACTTCATTTGTATGCGTTACCTGTCATCATATTCACTAGAAAGGGGTGGATTCACTGTGGTATGATATAGCTTGACATGCTTCTTGTTTTTCTTAAAAAGCAAAGCATATCCTAGTCTCTTTTTGAATGGCCATAAGTCTTTTAAACCATAAATTCACTGCCGGTTTACAGAACTTCCGCATGAGTTACACTGACAAGATCGTTCTGCTCATTACCATAAACTTTTAGCAATTTATTCCGACCATATCTTAGATTACTGAGTGTTAGAAAACAATAAGGACAGGGATACATTGATGTTGCAGTTCGAATACCATTAGCAATGAGTAAAAGTTCAAAGTCTGAAACAAACTTAAAGGAAATATCGTTGAGGTTAGTCAATTTGAAGAAAAAAATCCATATTTTCATATGTTTCTTTTATTTGGGATACTCTGCACAACGTTATCAACCTTTGAACACTAGTTAACCTTCCTTTCTTACCAGTACTATTACCCTTGGAGTATAGATTTTTCGTTTTCACAGGAAAATTTGAATCTATTTATAGATCTGAGTCATCAACACCACAATCGAATTCGGATGAATAGTTTTCTTGGAGAACCGTCATGCAGATTTTTAGAACAAACTTTGACCACCATCAGTCATTACTTTATGACGTAATTGCCGGTCACATTTCGCTCTTTCAAAACAGTTTCCAATAGTTCCTCAGCATCTGTCTGAATAACAGGTATAGAATTTTTACGCGTATAGTACATCTTAGAAAGTTTGCTATCTTTTACATCTGATTGGATGATGCACCTGTATTGATTTGGAAATTATCGAAACTTTCGGCAGAGAAAACAACATTTCTTTTCTTCTTTATTTTCAGAACGACACTTGGTTTAGAACCTGGAGTACTCAAACTAAATTCTATACTTCGGTGGTTACTAGTACCGTTGTTGTCGCACTGCGCATCAGTTTTTCGTTTTAATTGACACCATCGACTATTCCTTGAAAACACTTTTTACAGATCTGAATCGATTTTCCTGAATCATTAATTACTTTTTCCGTTTTTGACTGCTGTCAAAGTCCAGCACCACAAAGTCCATCAGATTCATCAATATGGATGGATACTTGATGTTCGTCATTTCTGCCCTTCTACACTGTTATGTGACCTTTTAATCTTCTTGTCAGGCATATATAACAATTACGTGTATGGCTATTGGGCCTGGATTGTTTCGGTAACTTTATGTCTTCATAATTTGGCATTATTGGTAAAGATCTTTTGGAGTCATTTTTTTATGATTTTTTTGGTTATACAGAAAGAATTTGGTTTATTCTTTCAAATGACGATTTTTTACCACATGGTGCACACATCTTTATTCAACGAACGCTGGTTTGAGATGCATATATGTGTCCGCTTGAATCGAACAATGATCATTTCACGTGCATGGTATTAAGTATAATTAAAAAACTGAAAATTTGATTTGAAGATATTTTGGAAATAGAATCAGCTGCAATTTTTGTGTTTTCATGTTCTGGAGTCTAAAGTGCATACAGATGAAGTACCGCAAGCAAATTTGGTTGACATTTTCATCATACCTATGATTGGTGGAAGCGCACTGTGAGGGGGGCTGCCTTTAAAGTAGTTCCCTACCATTTTCTACTGATTAACGTTTCTATCAATTAATTGCCGCGAAAATTTTTATTGGTGGTGCATAAGAGCGAATCTGAAAAAATTCAATTTTCATGAAACTGACATCAGCCCCTCCACTTTTGATTGCTGATAAGTCGGTCATCGTTAAGTTAATACATTCCTATTAATCATGGTTTATATTTTGGAATATTTTTAATGACTTTAGAGTACTTCAAAGGATTAGAAGAGATTTTGATGTTGAGTGAGCAAAAGAGACAGCAAGAGAGTGGTGAGAAGTATGTGTGGAGGAGAAGTGGATATTGGAGGGGGAAGGAAAGGAAAGAAAAAAGAAGAGTAAGATCGATTTAGGTTCAGGTGAGTGCTTGGTGAAGGTCTAATCTCTAATAATTTGGATATCTTGTGACTATTGTGGACCCATTTGCTTGAAGTTTTAACAAACAATATCCACAGATAAACAATTATATTTACTCAAATCCGAAAATTCCTCCAAATGTATTAAAATTACTTCAATTTTCTTTAATCGGTCCCGAAGGAAAAACCCCCAAGCTGAGGCGTGAACACCCGTGCCGAAAGCTAAATGGCAAGGATGATGTGTCTTTTACGGTGTCTCTGGGATACCGGGCGACCTCCTAGAGTATGCAGACTTACCCTTGCACGCGGGACTCTGCAAGAGTGGACGAACTTTTGCCCTAACTGCTCGTGGAAACAACTATGACAACACCAAATCCAGTTATAAATGCAGTTCAAAACGACCGGACACTTAGAGCACCCGACAATCGGTTGACAAACAGAACCGACCCCCTTAGAGTTTGGGGTGCTGAAAATAATTTGGATGAAAACACGCCGGCGAGTCGGCAAGAGGCTCGAATTGAGTGGACGGATCGACTTAGGGATGACTTGCTATATTGCTACGATGCATCATCCCTGTTTGCAGAGACTACATGGCGTGCATGCACACCCTGTGGTGCCAGAAGCACCTAGAACTTTCGCACGTTCCGCAATAGTCATTGCGAAATCGCACTGACAACCTCATGCGAACAGGATACATACGCAGAACGATTCTCCAACCGCTGCAAGAACAAGCCGTAGACGAAGAAGAGGAAGTAACATTAAGGCCAACCGCGGAGATCAGGCATCCCCTGAGAGATGAAGGCGCTTTCAGGACGAGGAGGGTCATTAACATCCAGGTTCCTCCTAAACCCCAAGATTTGGCTGAAATGGATGCCGCCCTCCGTGAGGCTCTCTCGGAGGAGACTGAGTTCTGACCATTTTAAATCGAAGGGTAAATCCTACGATACATTGAAAGACTGGAAGGCGCTTGCACCAACTGAACAAGAAGATAGGCTGGGCTAGACAGAACGTGTCCGCTGAATTAGTGTGTGATTGACTATAAAACACCTGGTGAGCCTCTTATGGTAAGGATCCAAAAGTTCCCTCGAAAACTGAGGAGCCACCATCAGACGTTGAACAAGTCAAAGCTGCTGACTATCAAGCAGCACATTGTTGAGAAAATACGTTTGTTATCTGGCGTATTACTGGGTGTTATCTAATCACTGTCGAAGAGGTGAAGAAAGCACTGAGGAGCACGAAGAACTTCTCCGCTGCCGGACCAGATGGTGTCAATAACTTCTGGTGGAAGAAGTTTACTTCTACACACCAACATCTGGCCTGAACCTTCACCTCATATTTAGAGTCGTAGAAGCCCATTCCGCAGTGGCTGGTGTTAGGACGCACTGCACTCCTACCGAAGAAAGGCAACTTGTCCAACCCAAGGAACTACAGGCCAATAACTTGTCAAAACTCGCTGTATAAGATCTTTACAGGTATCCTAAACGACACGACTGTTCGGACAATTGGACCTGCGTGGGGAAAGATTCATAAACAATGTGCATGGAAAAGAGACGTGGTAGGCTGTCGGGAGAACCTGCTAGTCGACAGAAGCATCTGCAAAGACGCTGCAGCCTGCAACTACAATCTGTCGATGGCCTGGATTGATTACCAAAAAGCTTTCGATTCAACCTCCCATAAACTTATCATCTGTCTATTGAACAGTGTGAAGGTTCATCCACACATAGTGGGATGCATAGAGGGATTGATGCCCCTTCGAAAAACCAGTTTTACTATCTCTTCTGGAAAACATCGCGTGACAACTAACAGCGTCACCTTCCAGAGGGGCGTCTTTCAGGGTGACACCATGAGCCCTCT
>JAUMHM010039820.1:0-15612 GCA_032362435.1 Melikaiella ostensackeni
TTATATTATATATATTTACATATATATATATATGTATGTATGTATATATATATATATATATATATATATATATATAGAGTTAATTTGGAAATTTCTTGTAATGAAGAAAAGGAATTTCAATCGGTAATACGTTGAAAAAATCAGTTTATATATTGATAATATTAACTGAATCGACGTTTCGGCACCTCCTTTTTGCCATTATCAAGGTTATCGTATTTAATACAAATATTCTTTGTTTATAAATTGTTATTATGAACTTCAAAAAACAAGCAACGTTCTTTAGTTTGTAAGCCTTTTGTTGATTACGAGGGTTTCTTTTCAACCTCGTAACCAATTCGAAAAAGCATAGTGTTTAGTATAAGATTTGACAGAAGCAACAGATATATCCAATAACCAAAATGTTAATGTAAGAGAAATTCCTTACTTTTTTGTATGTTTTGCACTATCAGAATTTATGCAAAAATCAAACATATTGACTGGAATTTCAACTTTTCATCCTTTGTTAATACATACTATTTGATTTTACAGAATTTTATTATTTTTTTTACCTTGATAAGGGCCGAAAGGAGGAGCCAAAACGTCGGTTTATTTGAGGTCATATAAATAAACTGACTTTTTTAACGATGACTGGTAAAATTTTCTTTGCTGTGTTAGGTGAAATTTCCAAAATCTTTAAAAATCTCCGAAAAATAGGTGAACACACAATTATAAACGGTAGTGTAACAGGTTACTGGGTCATTCGGAAACTCGAAAACAAAAACTAATGGGAATAAATTGATTAGATTGTGCTTAGAAAACAGCTTGTTCATTTCAAATACTTTGTTTCAGACAAAAAATGATCCACATGTGTACTTGGTGCAGAGGCGAAAGCCACAGTATGATTGACTTTGTTAAAGCGGATGAAATACTATGAGGGCTAGTAAGAGATAAAAGGGATACGAGAGATTCTGAATGCGGAACGGATCATTTCCTCATAGTTCTGAAGATTGACCTAGGTCAAGGATAGAGAAGAAGAAGGATTATTAATAAATCATAGCAGATGCGAGATGAGGTAGAGAATTCGCGGAAACTAGAAGTGCAAATAGTATATCGTGAAAAGCTGAATAAATATTTAGGACATCCTGAAGAAGACTAGAAGCCTGAATTAGACAATAAAAATGTAGAGGGTGCGTGGATAATACTACGGGACAGCATCTCCAAGAGTACACCTGAAGTGTCGGGTACAGCAGCTGTAGGAAGAAAGACTGGAGATGTTTGGTCGAATTGTGAAATCCGCGTGGCTGTCAACGAGAAAATGCAAACATACTCGAGAAAGTTGAATATGGAAGGTCTAAGCAATGAGGAGAGGACTAGACTAGAAAATAATTATAGGGATAAAAACAGGACAGAGAAGGTACTGGTCGAAAAAAGAAAGAATGAAATCAAAGAGGAAGAACATTAAAAAATGGTTTTAAAGGAAAAAAGTAATTATTTTGGAAATGGGTTGAGAGTATTAGGAGTAGAGGTTCTAGCACTGAGTTAGCCGGAAATAAGAATGCTAATGGTGAAATAGTACGAGATGCGGACAAAGTAAAAGACTGTGTGAGTGATTTCTTCAAGAAATTGTATGGATGTCAAGCTATGGAGCAAAACAACCGTGTCAATGAAGAAGATACATTAAACAATCCCATTGTAAGTGGCGGAAGAAGAATCGATATCGCCGAAATTACATCTGTCATTAGGAAACTAAAGAATGGTGAGGTTGCTGGTGTGGATAGTATTACTGCTGAAATGCTTAAGAGCGGTAGCGGATATTTGTTTGTATGGCTAAGCGAATTCATGAATACGTGTGCTGAGAACGATGAAGTCTCTTTTAGGACTTTGTTCGATAAGTTTGGTAAAAAAGCTATTAAAAAATTTTTTTCATAAAAATGTTGCCTTTATTTCCCCTATATGGTCTCCTTCTAGGGCTACGTACTTAGTCCATCACAATCGCAATTTTTTTAATCCCGTCAGAAAAGTAATGTTTCTTGAGGTCTCCACCGACCCAGGCTTTCAAACTGGGGAACAGAGAGAAGTCGCACATAGCCGAGTCTAGAGAATAGGGTGGATGAGGGATCGATTCGAAACCCAATTCGTGTATTCTTGTCATTGAAATTGCGGATTTATGAGCCGGTGCGTTGACGTGATGAAACAGCACTGTTTTTTGCGCCAATCATGTCAGTTTTTTTGTAGTTTGGCTTCCAAGCAGTCGGATAATTATGCATTGTACGCTCCCATTATCGTTTTAACCTCCTCAAAGTTATCAGTGAGGATAAATCCTTGGTAATCCCAAAATACTGTGGTCATCACCTTTTCAGCTGACAAAGCAGTCTTCGCCTTCTTTAGCGCACTTCCACCAAGCAGTACTTGCTACTTTGACTGCTGCTTCATCTCAGATGTAAAGTCGTAGATCCAGGTTTTCGTCCAGTAACAAATCGACGCAAAAAGTCCTGAGGATTCCGATCGAATTTCGCCAAACACTGCGCTGAAACATCTTTTGGTTTGTTGCGCTTTTGATCGGGAGTCAGCAATCGTGGTACCCATCTTGCACACACCTTCTTAGCCTCAAGTTTTTGGTGCAAGATGTTATGGACTCGTTCAGTGGAGATGCCTACAGGTTTAAAAACCTCAAGAACCTTGATTCGGCGATCTTCCATAACTATGTGATGAATTTTTCCCACCACATTCGATGTGGTGACTTGGGCGTCCGGAGCGCGCTTCATTTTTAGTTGTGGTTCGGCCACGTTTAAATTCGCTTATCTAAAAATGAACGCTCTAAAAGATATATATTTGGAATCTGTGAATTTTTTCAATTCCAACGTATGCCAAACGCATACTTAGCCTCGTTTTTGGCTGAAGCTTGGTTGAGGTTAGTTTGCAGAGTGCTGTTTCACGGTCATATGCTACAAAGCTCATTTTCACGTCATCTAGCGAAAAATTTACCTTACTCATCAAATGACCCTCGCAATTTTTTTCCCTTCTAAACTGAAGGTTTTGAAAATCTCTAATTTATGATTGATTATACATTTTGTCGGATGGTCCGCCTATTCTGACCCTTTCCTAAAAGTGCTGATTGACAACTTCGATCCACTTTCCTAATGAATGTTTACAGAAAAAAAGAAGGGGGTCTGATGGCCTGGCTTATTGATCTGAGCTGATTTGTTGATTGATATCAATTTCCGTCTTAATTATTACTTCGTTATTAATTAAGATACGACGTGAGAATGACAACATTGTCGCAGTCATTAACTGTCAATGAAACTTAAATTACTTTCAAAACGGGATTCCGCTGATCTTTAAAGTTGCAATTCATCACAATAATGATTAATTCATTTAATATCATATAAAAAGTCACTTTCACTACTAGTTGATGTGATATCCAACTTTTGGACAGTTGAGTACATAAGATGATAGTCTTGTTCAGGGTTTCAATATTCAGTCAAGAATGTGAGTAGAGTAAACACTGTTGATTATTGGTCAAAAAATATATATTATTTGAAACTGAGAGATCTCTCAGTAGCAGTCTTTACATTTCGACTGTTCATCGACAGTCCTCTTCAGAAGAATATCGAAACGGTCGTAAGGTAACCTGGTTTTGCGTTAATAAATAAGTCATCATCAAGTTAGTCAATTTTTTACAAGTTCTTTGCACGAAAGTTTAATGAAATCATGATCTGTTATTTCTCTTCTGGATAAAAATCTGCAATGTTGATAGTTACAAAAAATTATATAAAATTAAATTTAAATACAAAATCAGACTTTGAAAGTGAGGCTAGAAATATCAAAATATAAATTTACCTGTGAAGGAAGAAAGTTATAATTCGAACATGTCGAGGATTGTTTATGAAGATTACATTTTAAAAAAACACACAACACATTATGAAGTGTTTAACTAGATATTAATAATCAAAATTAGAGAAACGAGTCAGAACTCCCGCTCTGCTGCATTTTAAGGTTTAGCAGCGTGAGAGAGAGAGAGAGAGAGAGAGAGAGAGAGAGAGAGAAGAGAAAATGATGTGACAGAGATAATAAGAATTAAAATAATAGTAACAACAATTAAAATAAAGGTTCAAAGCTTAAGAGCAGAATTTTTTTTTCACTAGTCGAAATAACATTGAGAAAAAAGAAGTAAAATAAATTAAATAAAAATTTGAGCATAAATTTTATGTATGAACAATTTTTCAAAACAAATTCATAATTCAATGTCAAGAAAATGAGTCAAACGTTGGATATCAAATTAAAGAATCTAAAGTTATGTTCTATAGTGGACTCTCAAAACTAGGAACGGTTATAACATTCAAACAATTATTACTTCTTATCTTAATAAAGAATATTCCAGCAATTATTCTCCTAAACCTATTTAGGCTCATGGTGTAAAACTAAAACATGTTCTTAGTCGAGCCTAATGTTTAGCAATTTTTTTATGGTTCTCTGGATTGTGTGCTAAATTATCATAATTTTTTTTAGTTCTGGTTGAAATTAATCTGCCAGTTTGGCCTGTATAACACTTGTTACAGTTTAAGCAAACAATTTTATCTACTACATTAGTCAGCTGAGAGTTATCAAGGGAATCTTTCGCTGATTTTGTGAGCCTGTGAGGTTCGGAATCAACCCTGAAAACTGTTTTAATTTTAAAATCACAGATTTTTTACAGGCAGGTATATGGAACGCCCATGGGTTTTCCCACTTTTCCTGTTTAAGCAGCTTTAGTAATGCAAGACTCAAAAGCAATTTTCATGAACAATTTAGATTTCACTATTCACACATTGGTATTTAAGATGCATAGATGATACTTTTATTATTCTACCCAGGCATAAATTAGTTTATGTACTCTTAACGTTTAATTCTTATCATCCTAGGCTAAAATTCACACCTGAGATTGAAAACAATAATTTGATTCCTCGTTTGAATGTCAAGGTTATTAAAACTAATAATGGTACTATTATCACGGATTTGTATAGGAAGGATACTTATTCAGGTGGATATATTTATTTTCTCTCTAAACATGCAATCCAGCATAAAGCTGCTTTTATAAAAAATTTGGTTGACATAGCGCTTGAGCTGTCATATGAATCTTTTCATAAGTCTCATATTTATTACATTAAAAATACTTTGACCCTTAACAATTATCCAAACGAATTTGTTTAATTGCACATCAGTTATAAAATGAAAATATTCAAAGAATCAAATGCAGAACAATTAAATTTGTATTCGATTCATAATATAGATTTAAATTTTTTGCCTCTATACCTCTCTATGGTAGACTATCGTTTGAAGTTGAAAGAATTTTGAGTGATTACAGTAAAACAGTTTTCAAGCTTACTTCTGAACTTGATAGGCTTTCAAAATTGGGGAGATATTCCCTTCATAACTCTCAGCTGACTAATGCAGTATATAAAATTGTTTGCTTGAACTGTGACAAGTGTTATATGGGCCAAATGGCAGATTACTGTCAACCAGAATTAAAGACCATCATGATAATTTAGAATACAATCCAAAGAACCATGAAGTGATTGCAAAACATTAGGTTGAAACTGGTCATTAGTTCGACTGGGAGCATGTTTTTGTCTTACACCGTGAGCCTAATAAATTTAAGAGACTGGATACTGAAATGTTCTTTATTAAGACTGAAGGTGATGAATGTTTGAATATTATAACTGATCTTAATTTTTACAGTCCACTATACAACATAATTTTAGATTCTCTAATTTAATATCCGAACCTTGACTCATATTTTTGCTATTAAATTTCTAATTTGTTAAAAGAAAACTTATGGAAAAAGCTTTCGATAAGGTGAACAGCTCTAAACTTCGGAGAGTCATGAAAGAATATGGAGTCAATGGTAGTGGACATTTCTCCTTTTGTCAATATAATTCGTGATAAGTATTTCATTGGTAGTATTTTATCTGCTATGAAACATAAACTTTTGGAAATTTGTGGTGAGTTTTAAAAATTTATGGAGGCTTCTTGGAGGTTCATGCAAACTCTTTGAATGCATGAGAGGTCTCGGAAATTTGTGAGATTTTTTAAAACGGAATTTATTTGAATAAAAATTCAAGGGAAGTTTCTAAGTTTGTTAAATTTATATTCATGGTTGATATTTCTTACCACATTCTTGGGGCAATGAATGGTCGTCTTCCATCTTAAAGACCAAACTGCAGGAGACTCCTCTCAGTGCGCAACACTAACCGATCATAACTCCTTTAGTTCTGTCTTGGATTTCATACTTTCATTTGTATGACCGAAGTTTGATGGGACTGACGTTATGAATGAACACTCCACCTTATGACAATTCAGCTGCTTAATTTGGAAATGATTTTAAATTTATGGAATAAAATTTTCGCATCAAGTTGTAGTTGAGTGTATGCTTTTAACAATGAAAAATATAAATAATAATGTAGCCTCGGAAAGGACTGACACTTCGGTTTATGGAGGGTATGTTCTTGGAAATGTTTCAGGCGATAAATGGAGATTGGCTGTTTGGAATGCTAGAGGTGTAAATTATCTTAAGGCAAAGAAATTGCGGGACACAATACGCGTAGGAGAGCTAGACATTTTACGTGTACCGGAAACAAAGAAGAAGGGACTAAGGTAAGAAAGATAGAGAACGAACCCGAACTTTGGTCAGGAGTAGATAAAGAAACATATGGTAGCCAAGAAGTCGGTCTGGTAACGAATGAGCGAGCAGAACGTGTCGAAAAGTATGAATGAATGTATATCTCCTAGATTACTATTGGTTAGAATGAAAGTGAGAATCAGAAGGCTATTTATTATAGCGTGCTACGCTTCAGTTGATGGTGACAAGAGGGATGTGAAAGATACCTTCTGGGACTCGTTGAATGATATATTAAGTACTTTTGATCCTGGTGAAAGAATAATCTTACTCAGAGATATGATTATGATTAGAATTAGCTTACTCATTAGATCAGAAGGGTTGATGTGCAACGCGAAGGTAGCGAAAGGGTACTGGGTCATTTCGGAGGCACAACAACCAACGGTAACGGAAATAAACTGATTAGCTTATGCTTAGAAAAAAGCTCGTTTATTACAAATACTTGGTTCAGACATAAAATGATCCACATGCATACTTGGCGCAGAGGCGAAAACTACAGTATGCTTGACTTTGTTGTAGCGGATAAGAGACTGTGAGGGCTTGTAAGAGATACAAGGGTTATGAGAGGTCCTGAGCGCGAGTTAGAATAGAGAATTTGCAGAAACCGGAAGTACAATTGGTATATCGTGGAAAGCTGAATAAATATTAAGAGTATCATGAAGAAGAGTGGAAGATCGAATTAGGAATTGAAAATGAAAAGAGTGCATGGATAATACTACGGGAAAGCATCTTCTAGAGTGCATCTGATGTGCGCGGTACTTCTACTATCGGAAGAAAGGCTGGAGATGCTTGGTGGAATGATAAAATCTGCCTAACTGTCAAAGAGAAAAAAGCAGGTGTGCTCGAGAATATTAAGTATTAGAGGTTTTACTGATAATAAAAGGACCAGATTACAAAATAATTATAGGGAAAAGAACAGAAAAGCCAAGATCATAGTCAAAGAAAGCAAGAATAAAATCAAAGCTGAAGAAAATAAGAAAATGCAAAATGATTTTGAAGGAAAGGAGAAATTATTTTGGAAATGCGTCAAGAAGATTAGGAAAAGAAGTACCAGCATTGAGGTAGTCAGAATGAAGGATGCTGATGGCGAAATGGTATAGGATTCGGACAAAGTGGAGGACTGCATGAGAGAATTTTTCAAGCAATTGTGTGGAGGTCATGCTATGGAGCATAACAATCTCCACACTGAAGAGGGTACGTTAGACAATTCCGTTATAGGTAGCGGAAGGAGAATTGATATCGACGATATTATGTCCGTGATTGCAAAACTAAAGAATGGTAAGGCTGTTGGTGCGGATGGTATCACCACTAAAATGCTTAAGAGCGGTGGCGGATATTTGTTTATGGGGCTGAGATAATTTATGAATATGTGTGCTGTGGATGGTGAAGTTCCAAATGATTGGTGAATGGCGATTATTGTATCAATTTACAAGGGGAATCGTGGTAAAGACGACTCTACTAATTATAGAGCGATTAGCCTACTAAGTACCGTGGGCAAAATAAATACCAAAATACTTATTGGAAAGATCACAAGAGTAACTAAGGAAAGGGACTAGAAAGTCCAATGTGTTTTATGCCAGAGAGATCATATGCGCATCAGATATTTAGCCGGAGACAGATCATAAAAAAAAGTTTGAGAGTAAACAAAAGAATTTTCTTTGCATTTGTTGATCTCGAAAAAGCTTTCGATAAGGTGAATAGGTCTAAACTTTGTGAAGTCCTAAAAGAATATGGAGTGAAGGGTTGGCCTCTCAAAGCAATGAAAGCAATATATAATGGTAGTAAAGCGAGCGTAAGAGTAAATGGACAACTGAGCGATTGGTTTGATATTAAGGAGGGCGTTAGGCAAAATTGTGTTATGTCCTCCTGAATGCTCAATATGTACGTGGACGAATGTCTAAAAATGGCTCTCTTAGACGAAGAAGGTGTCAATCTCGGGACCGTGAAAGTACGTGGACTGGAGTTTGCAGGCGATTAGATTGTTACGGCAGAATCAGTCAACGATTCGCAGACAATGATGAGCAGACTGGATATCAGCATGAAGAGTACGAGTCTTAGGAAACAACGTGAATAAAACGAAGGTTATTGTGTTTGAAAGAAGATGTGAGAAAGCTGTATGCAACACTGCCTTGATCCAGGAGAAGATAGAACAAGTTGATGAGTTTGTGTATCTTGGAAGTTCATTTACTGCTGACGGTAAGATGGATGCAGAGATATGTAGACGTATAACCGACAGTACAAAGATTATCGGTAGTGTAAGAACTATTATCAGGAGTATAAATGTATCGAATAAAGCTAAAATTGCAATATATAACTCTGTGCCTGTCCCCACTGTGGTGTATGGTAGCGCGACCTGGACATATCAAGAAAAGGATAAGAGTTAAGTGAACGCGGTTGGCTTGCAGTTCCTGTAGAATATGTGCGGAAACATAACGTAAACACTGAAAGCGAATGAAGCAAAGTGCGGATCGTGCGAACTGACGAAATTATGCGTTTGTGATACAGCCCCCTTTGTTAGTGCAGTACTGGACGAGTTTGCTGGCTTTAGAGTCACGCTCTCTTTACCCCTTCGTCCCCAGGTCGTCGAACGAAATTCTCGGAATGACATATTACAGACTGACGTATGAGAGGCTTTCAGTGTATATTCAGGTGGAGTGAGTGGTAGCGTACCCAGATGTAGACCATATAAAGAATGGTTCAAATGTGTAAATAAAACGCTATGTAAAGCGAAAGGATGTACGGAGTCGTAGAAACACAAAAGCGTGTATGAAACGATGTATGGATGTAACGGAAGCAAAAGATGTATGCAAGGATAGGAGTGCATGAAGGACAATTGTTTATAAGAAGAAGAGTTATGCCTGGAAGGAATGATTTCGGATACTAAGGAGCCCACGTAAAGAGATTTTATCAGTGGATTAGTATGATGGCTTTGTGAAACTCTGCACGTGGGGTGATTGCTAGAGAAATTGATCAGCTATTCGTGTCGCGGCGGTGTTGTGAAAAAAGTGTGTCGTTTAAGTGAACAACGAACGCGATCTCTAGATCTAAACCTATCTTCTCTCCCACACATCCCTTCCTTACACTTACCATATGAATCCCTGTATCCCCGGCAGTATGAAGAGGCTAGAACCGAACGAGTTACGCTTACCCCGAAAAGGATTTGGCTTAGTGATATAATAATAATATTGTCTAACAGTTTGTATAGTTTTCATGGATTCAATTCTAAATTATTCTATAATTTTAAACTCTGCTTTGAGAAAATAAAAAATTTTGAAAGTTTCAATTGTAAATTCTTCAATTCCAAGCTCGTTCAAGTATAAATTATCCAAATTTTAATATTTGATTTCGAAACACAGGTTGATTTTCAAGGCCTTCAAATGAAAATTATTCGATTTAGAATGATACCACTTTCAAATTGATTTTTTTTTAGTAATGTCCAATATCTTATTCGTTCCCATTTTTGAATCGAGAATGCTTTTGAATCTAATGAAAAAAATCTCGAACCCAAAGAATTTCCAACTAAATGAATGAAAACGAAAAATAAAATTTTACTTTGAAATCCTTTAAAATTTGTCGAAATGTATTGAAATAGCTTGAAATCTAACTAGGTCCTCTGACATCTTATGAAATGCTTTAAAATCCCATACAATCCGTTGAAATGTCGTGTAATTTCTTTAAATACTTTGAAATACTTGGAAATATTTTAAAATCTTTTTAAAAAGTCCTCATGAATTCTGGTCTTTATGTAAATTCAATAAATTTTGAAGCTAGAAATATTCAACTTGAAACCAAATTGTGAAACCATTTCCGATATTTGTAGACACCTTTTTAGGGTACCAAAATGAAGGTAAGGTTCTCCGACCAGGATAATCCAATGAAAAAAATGTAAACCATTTTAAAAACTGAAAAAATAATTTTTCTAAGAGTTTCAGCAGTTGTTGTCGAAGGTTCTGGTCGATGAGGAAAATATTTAAAAATGATCTTACTGACATTTTTAAATTCGATGGGAATTGTCAGGGGTAAGATATGATTTTCAAAATTTTCAAAAAATAGCGAACGCTGTCTTTTTACGAAATTAAGAAGTTTCAGTCGAAATTTTCAGTAGACATTATCAAGATTTACAAATCCAAAAAGTTCTAGGATTTTAGAAATTTTCAAAACTACCAAAAACCAGTTTTTTGATAGAACCAGAAGTTTGAGCGCATTTTTAAGTACATGACAAAAATATTTTTTCTTTAAATATTCTTCGCAAGATTTGATTAAGGTAAAGTCTTATCAAATGTAGAATAAATGTCTCTTTGACACTTTTTATTATTTTGCCTGCGTCATCTAATTTTTTAAACTAATAACTCGATTGCGACTGTCGATATGAGAATTTAATCTTGAAAATCACAGATGTTTTGAGATCAGGCTTAAAATTGGTCAAATTGAAAAACAATTTTCATTTTCCACTTTTGACTATATTTCGTGAGGACTTTATGTAACAATCTTTCATTTGAGTTTCAATGTTATATCAATATCACATGCCCATCTGTACATAAACCCGATGTCAACGAGGCAATAAACTTATAGGTACGCTTTTTTATCTCATAGCCTTCCGCGATGCTTATTGGCCTCATGTTTGAATTAAATTATCTTTATAGCTTTGTAAACATCTTTTTTATGCGCAGCTATGTGAATTTGACTTGAAATATTTTTATGAGTATATTGGAATAAATACCTAAACCTAGAATTTATCACAATTACAATTCTTTAATTAGAGAAAATTCAGAATCATTTCAAATATTATAAAAGTGGTATGACTCTCCCCTTTTTAAATCTTTCAAACAGTGAATCAAAAATTTTTTGATAATTATATTTTAAAGTTAAAAGAATAATTGAAACAAGTGCTTAGTGAAAAAATTAATTTCAACCTGAAATGTTCAAAAAATTTTGTTCAGAATTTATATGAGTACAATGTAGTAATTGTCTAGAATGCGGCTTTTCCGAATTCTCCTAATCTGATTAAGGTTACTTTCAAAAACCATCCCTCAGGACCCTAAGTAGTGAAATGAGATTTTTGTAATATATTGAAGTTTATTACCTTATTTTGACCATTTTCTTTCTATATCACCACTAAGCAATGTCTCATATATTTTTATTATTTTTTGAAATAAACGATATGGTGTATAAAAAAAATATGTATATTATTTTAGTTTAATAAAAGCTTTGTTTAAGAAATATATTTGAAATGTAAATAATTCTCATAAATATCACATTTTGTATGTATTTTCGTATGAGCGGTCCAATATAAATAATTTATTTACAATTTCTCTACTTTCTGCAATAATTATATCAATATTTTAATATTAGCTATTTATATGCTGAGTTTTCTGTAATGATTCTTCTATGGTATAAAAATGGAGGAAAATTTACTCTCAGGCGTACCACTTTGAATATTTTCACCACTAAGCATTTTAAATTGAAAATTTATCAATTTCACAACTTAAAAGTGAACAATTTTCAAATTCATAGCTTTCAGAATAAAAATTTCTCTTATTCGTAGAGTTTGAAAATTGGACAACATCAAATTTGTATACTTTAAAATTTAAAATTCACAGCGTTCAAGATGTGAAAATTAAAAATTTCCATTTCTTCTTTCATACTTGAGTTTTATTTTCAAAGCTATGAAAATTTGGCAGAATCAAAATGAAACAAAAAATTGTACATATAAAATAGAAAAGTTTAATGGAATATTATCCAATTAGATATCTTTAGAATTGGAAACTTCATTTTCAAATATACAAAACTCAAATAACGTTTTAAATTTGAAACGCAATGTGAAAATGATTAATATCGGAATAAAACATTCAAAATTAATAATTTAATACTGATGCACATTCAAAATTGAACTACTTCAGTTTATAATAATTTCAAAGAGAAATCCTAGACATTTAGCAAATTCCTATAGAGCATTAAAATTTGGAAATTTTAAAGTATCTTTCCAATTTTCCAAGCGTTTTTTAAATCATACTGTGAAAAAATGATAAATTGATTTGCCTTGAAGATAAAACGATGCAAGCATTAGGCATTTGAAATTGAACTATTTTAAATTTGAAAAGGTTCTCAATTGAACATTTCGAACTTAATGCCTCTCAAATTATTATTATTTTTGAAATGTGATTAAATTGCACAATAGAGTATAAAGTATATTTCCAATTTCAGTTTTCAAGGTATCTTAAATTGATTATGTAAAGCAGTTTGCCCTATAGAATGAGAAAAAAATTTTGGGAAAAAACGGCCCGTAATTTTTCTTTTTCAGTAAAAATAATTTTCCGTGCTTCAAAAGACAACTTTTTCTCTGACTAGGCTTGAGGGAAAGACAAAAATAATTTTATAAAAAAGAAGAACAAATGGAGGATAACTTTTTGTCAAAAAGGTACTATTTTGAGGAACTGGTACTTTAGAATAGGTATAATAATATTTTAATAGTTGCATTTTCTAAGAATCGTTAATTGAGATATATTAACAACTCACCTCGTAGAACTGTAGCTTATAAAACAAAAATCATCCCATAATCACCCATTTATAAAAAAAAGGATTGTACACTAGGGTGGTCCTAAAATGCATGGCAAAATTTTTTTTACATGCTAGAGAGCAATGATCCGACCATTTGATTCCAAATCCGGAAAAGAAATTCCTTTTTCTTCAAATATTGATATAAACAGGTGCCTACTTTGATTTGAAGTTCCCCATGTGAAATGCATAGAGAAAAATCGCTTTTTAGAGTTTTTCGGAATAACATTTCAGGGTTTGAAAAAATGTTACGGGTAAGTGTGGAGGCTTCTTTAGAATTATCCAACGAAGAACTTCATGCATCAGATATCTGGGTTTGACGCCCCTAATACACCCTCACGCTGCATTGAAAACTATTCTTAAATCCAAAAATGTCAATTCATCATGAAATCGACCGTTTGGAGCACTTTATTCTCGTTTTTGTTTCACTAAAAATTATTTCTATTAGTCCAGTGCAATATTTGTCAACATTAATCAATTAATTTTTAATTAATCAAAAAAATTCCATTCGCTTAAATAATTTTTTTTTTCTTTCGAAAATTCGATTTTGTTATAAGAATGATGACTATTGGTCTAGCGGGATATTCGTTGAAATTAGTTAATTAATTTTCAATTATTTGAACAAATGGGATTTGGTTGAAAATTTTCCTTCAAAAATTCGTTTTTTTATTGAGCCATAAGAGTGTTATGTGCCACAGTTGAGGAATGGCTGAACGTTGAATGTAGGCCGGGGGGGGGGATATTGTCAGGAGCCGGGTCAAGCCGGGTGGTAACTCGCGGCCGGGGAGAAGTGTCCTAGGGGAAGCCAAACGTGGCTAACGGCCGTGAAGTAGGGGCCTGGCGGAAGCCGGATGTGGCTGCGACCAGGGAAGTAGAGGCCCAGTAGGAGCAGGAAGGTGGTCAGGGGTCTAGAGAGAACCGGTTGGCGGCGCATGGGAGGCGAAGTAGTGGCCTGGCGGGAGCCGGATGGTGGCTGGTGACCAGTAACGCGAGGGTCTAGGGAGAGCCGGCAGGCGGCTTGTGGGTTGCGACCTCTGCCGCCTGGTTTTTCTCCTGCAGGTAGGCATCCAAGCGTGGCATCGACCGAGCTTGGCTCCGATGTCTGCACGGTGGAGCTAGGAGGACACGGCTGGCGTCGTGCTGCCATGTGAGTTGCATCCACGCCTGATAACCATCCATAGGGTATCAGCAGGGAAAACCTTCCCTTGTCCAGAACTGACGACATTTTTTTTACAATCCGGCCGACGAAGGAGTCGAGGGGCTGAAGTGAATATTCGGAAACACTTTCTTGGAAAAAATAAACATTCCATTAATTGATTTATTGTCCCAATCATTTATTCATTACTCTTGTTATTATTATTATTATTATTATCATTATTATTATTATAACTATTAGGAAGCCGTCCCGGTTTGCTTTAAGCATAATGCTCAAAAAAAAAATTATTTCTGTATTTCTGTTCACAACTCCCTCATTTTTCTATAATTATCTCTACTTTAGGTTTTGTTAATTTAAAAATTAGCAACGCGTTTCCACTGGTTGAGATCCTCGGTTGCCTGTTTCTCGTACCCGGTGAGTCATGGGGACGGAAGGAAGCAAGTGTAAGAGCAGGAGACCGGATGAAAGGACGCGTGCGTGGGTTAGAGAGAGAAGGGGGAACTCCAAGCACGAGGTGGCCACGCGGGCCTGCGTGATTTGATGAATACTTTGAGTTATAACTTCGTTAATACTCTCAGAAAAAGAACCTGAGTCGAGTCGCTCTCGCACTGCAGGTGTACGTCTACCTGCTCTAAAGATAGACAAGGATAGTCAGCAAGACAAGGACGGAAATCCCTCAAACCAGATTTCTCTTGTTCTTCTTTTAGTTCTTCGGAAGAAAGTTCAGATTGGGGTCTTAAGTACCTTTTGGAAGAAAAAGATATTTTCTCGGGCTGGCGCTCAGAGCTAGTCGCTTTCTTAACCAGATTGGAAAGTAGACTCCTGCCTGCTTATAAGAAGCTTAATTTAAGTGGCAGATCGTAAATTACCAAAGTCTAATTTCGTGGACCAGGGGTCTCTCAAGAAAGATAGGTCTCTTATAAACCGGATTTGAAAGTAGACTTCCGTCCGCTCTGAAAGGTTATTTCCTTTACGGAAAAATATTACAGTCAGGTTTTCTACGCCTAAAACGTCAATACTTCCTTCACCTAGAGAAATGTAAGGGACAAGAGAGAAGGTTAAATCTTTCTGCTTCTCCCTTGGTACTCTCCAAAGACCTGTGCGTTTACTCCGCAAGATCCTAACTGTCCCTTTATGGGCCGTGCAAGCAGTTTTATAAAACGCGTTACACTTTCGACTCCCCCCTCGTAAAAATAAAGACCGAAAAAGACTACAGTAAGCAGGTATAGACGTTGGTTTCAAAGCGGTCTCAAACAGTCATATTCTG
>JAUMHM010039831.1:0-15611 GCA_032362435.1 Melikaiella ostensackeni
TTTCTTTGTTTGTTACATATATCGTGAACTGTTGTGTATCGGAAGAATTCAATAAACATTAATATTACCACGAACTCCTATGTAGAATATTTATTTTCTACAAGCATGTGCAAAGTTTTCCAAAAGAGTTTTGAAAGATAGTATTTTCTGGAAAAGATAAGACCCTCTCTGTCCTCTTTCTCCCTCTTTTTTCACTTGTTTACATAACTGTCTCTAATGAGCCTCTCACACGCATTTTTGGAAACATATTTTCTCGCCTTGAAAACTTTTTCTGTGATATACTATTACACTTGAAGACCTTATCAGAGTTTATGTTTTTCAAAGATTTTTCTTTCAAATTTAACAAACAGAGACATTAAGTCATAGACCTTAAAGTAAAGGTAAAGGTAAAGGTAAAGGTCCCGTAAAGGTTAAGTTCTTGGTCGACTCTACAAAGTATTCAGGTTTCCTTATTCAATGTTCAATCCTTAATTTGAAGGAGGAGTATTAGACTTTACCATTTTAATTTTATGAATTAAATTAACATTTTTTCAAACTATAAACAAATAAAAATATAGTTTTGTTGTTGGATTTAGCTTTAGGGTATAAAATAATTGAATTCAATTAATTAATAATTGAACCAATCGTTTTGAAAACTATTAATTTTAAGTTTAAGGCAAAATTTTGTCGTAGTGATGTCAAATGCTCATAGTTGAAAAATGTTAAATAATTATTAATATAGTTTTTCTTATTCAAGGTGACATACGCGGCGATAAGACGTATCTTGAATAAACATCACTACGTGCTCGCAAAAAGATGAGGATCATATTTTTAGAAAACAAAGGTGAAGTCATTTTTTTTATATCGTCTCGGTCTTTTCGTAATTTCGAATTAGTTTCTTTTATCAAACACTGTCCTTGGACTTAGTTCTTTTTTATCGAATAAACATTAAAAAATATTCTTACATCAATTATTTAAAACTTAGATCGTTTGGTGCTCTGAAGACTGAATATTAACTTCGATCCTTTAAAAATGGCATAAGGACATTATCTACTTGATGCGTACTAATTCTGCCAGGGAATGATACATATTGTCAAGGTGATTTTTTACATTAAGGAGCCAGATGTGTTCTCCTGACCTACAGGCATATGTCAACGGGAAATAGGGTCTTGTATTTTTAAAAGGGAATTTAAAACACTTTGAAAGGCTTGACAACTTTAATTATTTATTAATTGCTTTCTCCTGAGTGAAAATTTGAGCTCTATTTTAGACATCTAAATTTAGGTTTTAATAGGTTTTAGGGGGGCCTATAGAGGGTTTCATTTCTATTGGATTAAGGCCCTTTTTTAGCCCTCCCAAGTGGTACATAAGTGCATTTTGCCCAATTTTAGTGTTGAAAGAGGGCTTATTGTAAACCTTCTTTTAGACCTGCTATGTCCTCATTGACAAAATTTGTTCTAAAGCAAATAAAAAAAGTACTGCGAAGCAGACACCATATTTATAGTGTTTTAACATAACAAGGTTATAAACAGTTAACACACGAGAAACATATTCTTCACTCATTTTACGCACACAAACCTAATTAATTAATTACGCATAAACTAATGCTTTCTTATAAGTATAAGAACACAAAATAAGAAAATAATTTAGGAAATTCTGCGTCTTTAGACCTCAAGAATTTCATTTTTTAAATTGTCAAGTGATTATTTAAAGGAACGAGACAAGTCCACTTTCGGTATTTAAATTCTGATCATGTCCGACTTTCCCCAACATAGTCGGAACTTTTTATAAAAATCGTTCTGCAGAAAAAACAAAACATTTTATCTTGATTAAAATTTGAGATACATTTTTTAAAATGATATTCTATATTATAGGTAACGTCATTATCAAAAAAATGCAAGTAAAGTTTTGCAAACGTTTTTTAATCAATTTAATTAAAATAAAGAAAAGTACAACCTTATGTAAAATATTATTTTTATCAAAAGTTCCTAACGAAACTGAACCAAACAAACTCTAAAAGAAAATTTGACATTTATTACACAGAAAAAATTGAAAATCTGACGGATTTTCATTCAGAAAAAGAGAAATCAAATTATAAATTATGAAATAATGAGTGGCCTGGTTTCCCCAGTGTGTTCCGGTTGGGCCCGGCTTACGGTGTTTATTAATTCATAGCCATCTCAGCAAATTAATAACTGATAATAAGAATTGCGAAAGTGATTGGTCTAATCTTCTGGTAATAAAATGTTTTCTAAAAAGTGTTGTAAAAAAGCAATACTGTTTTTTATTATAATATTAACATTTGAAAATATAGACGTGTCCTTGTCGTTTGGACACGTCCGAACTTGGTCCTATACTTTTGGTGTCGTGTTTTTGTCCTGGAGTATTGTCATATAGTTCGCTACCAAAAATTTGCCATAGTTATTTCACCCATACAAAAGTTTTTAAAATTATTAAATCCAAAAAATACAATAGAAGGTATTAACAGATTTCATATTTTTGTTTATTTTTTTCGAATTTGAGATAGTTCAACTTTTTAACTCTGCCTTTTTATCCATAACTGTTTTTACTATGTATGAACAAATTAAATAATTGAAATTAATATGTAATGTTTGTTTTTGTTTGTTTATAGTGTTTTTTACTCGAAATCGATTAGCGACCACTGAGCGATAGTCCCCTCGACATGGAGCCTCTTCCCCGGGAGGTCACTAGCCTCTTTTGAGAGGACCTACAGTTTAAGGTGGATTCCGAACCACCAAAACCCCGGTTGAAGTACATGGAAAAATTTCCATTGGTACCGGCACAGGGATCGAACCCCAGTCGTCCTGCTCGGAAGCCTAACACGCTATGACCTGAGCCACCGGGACTCTCAAATTGAATAATTAAATCACACCGAAATACAAAATAAGTACATAGGTCCTAAGAGAATGAAAACAGGGCATGGAAGATTACGCAAGACTTAAAGAAGTCTTATTTAAACATCAAAAACTGATCGAGAATTTGGAGGTCTTACAGAGAGCTTAAAAATATGAGTATGAGAATTATAGGAGGTTCTAAAGAGGGCTAAAGAAGGTTCTATTTGGAAATTAGCAGGGTTTGAATAGGGCTAAAATTTCGACTCGGGGCTCATCGAGGGAGATTCATAATGGCATCAATTTTTAAATCTACGTTTTTGACATATTTCGATATAATTCGACCCCGCAGGAACTCAAAAATGTAATTTAAAAAAATGTCTTTAAGGGCGCGCATTTGTCGGATTTCGCGCTCGCACACAAAAAATCTGTGCTTATTTGTGCTGCGTCTCTTGTTTTGAAGATCTCATTTTGAGCCCCAAATTTTATGAAAAGTTTTAAATGCAGACTGCAATGTAAATTGTCATTTGTTTTTGATGTGACAGTTCATAATCATATTTTGACGTTTCAAGTAAAGTGTAACTTGAAATTAAAATTTGGAAGGAATCATTTTTACTTCACACTAGCAGGTGATAAGATTTCACTTTTCGAGTTTTTATTTTAAAATGGAGATGAACAAGACTTCATATTATGACATTAGCTCACAACTGGCATTGACATTTTGTCTATTGTTTTGAGTGTAGGTCTCAAATCAAGACAGAAACCAGTCTCAATTCAGGGCAATAAGCAGACTTAATTTGAAACTTTTTTGCAAAGTCTCAATTTAAAACCTTTTTGGCTAGATTTTGCTGCGTGTCAGAAAAAGCCGAACATTTGGCTCAAAATAAGCCTGGCTTTTTTTGTGTGATAATGTATTTACCTCGCTACGTGCTCGGATACTTTCGGTCCTCCCTCTTCGTGCTCGCCTTAGTTCACAGTGTAATGCATATACAGAAGCTTGCTTGCAAATATTATAAAATTGTCCACACCTCTACTTTTAAAGAGATTGCTAAATTTTTTTTTATTTTTGATTAAAACGAAAATTAGTTTACTCAAGGCTTTATTGGCCTCAAGGAACACATTCTCATTACAATACTCGCACTTTGCGCTTGATTTTTAAAATGTATTTATACAATTCTCTAATTCAAACAAAAATATAAAATATAAAATTTCTTTTTACAAAATTATTTATATATATAAAAAATACATCAAATTTGGATAAAAATTAATTGCTCTTGTGAAAGAATTTGAAATTTAATTAAAGAATATTGAATAATAACAACAATTTTTTATCAAATGTACGTCCATATATTTTAAGAATTTAAAAAAATTTTTCACGGTAAATTTGCGTCCTTACAAGAAATGTATGTACTTCGTTACAGATATAATAAAATCCACTGAGGAGGGCCACCATTGTGTGCCGAAACGTTTGAAACAATTTAATTTGTATTCAATTTCCCCTGACCCTAAAGCCAATAACGAACATCAACATTCCTCACGAAATTATATAATTACAAGAATTTGAATTTTCGATTTGTCAATAGCAATTTCTACGTTTGATAGAAAAAGGGCGAGTTCTATAAAAAAAATAGCTAAACGAGATTTTGTAAGCCTTTTTAAAAGGAACAATTTTCTTTCTAAACTTTTTCTTATATCAAGAGTTTAGTTGATAATTCGAATTTTCAATTATCCAATAGCATTTTCGATGTTTAAAAGAAAAAGCGTGAGTTCTATCAGAAAAAGGTTCAAAACGATTTCGTATTTTCTTGAGATGCAGCAAAATCTAACCAAAAAGGTTTTAAATTTAGACTTTGCAAAATGTCTCAAATCAAGTCTGATTATTGCCTTAAATTGAGACTGATTTCTGTCTTAATTTGAGATCTACATTTAAAACAATAGAAAAACTTTCAATGTCAGTTGTGAGTTTATGCCATAATATAAAGTCTTGTGCACCTTTTTTTAAAGATAAAAACTTTAAAAGTAAAATCTTATCACCTGCTAATGAGAAGTAACAATTATTCCTTCCAAATTTGAAGCTCAGGTTACACTTTCCTTGAAACGTCAAACTTTAATTATGAAGAGTCACAACAAAAACAGCTAACAATTTATTACATTGCAGTCTGACTTTAAAACCTTTCAGAAAATTTAGGACTCAAAATGAGACCTTCAAAACATGAGATGCAACAAAAATATTGTGCATTTTTCTCTAATGAGCCGATAAAGCAGGTACTCTCAAACTTTATTTTTGAATTGTGAACCTTTTGGATGGTCTTCTTTAGTACACAAAAAATTTTCGTAAGAAAATAGATTTTATTTTGATCTTTAAGAAATTTTAAAAGAGAAATATTAAGCAAAGATTGGTTCCAATCTGCAGAGTTGCCTATGAATACTTGAGATTTCTTTTAATTGAGGTGTTAATGATTAACTCAATTTACCAAAAGATATCTATTTTACTTAAATATAGTTTAAAAATTTAAGGGAGTTAGCAATTTTTTAGAAACGTGTTATTGGTTAGGATTATTACCTTTTTCTTTTTTGAAAAATGGAATAATCTGAATAGATTGGTTCTTCTAAATTAACCCACAAAAACTTCTGATTTTAAATTTCATAAAGCAAGTACCATATCTTTGGAATCGCCAAGAAACGTAGATTTCAAATATAATACTTCTAAATTACTAAATGCAGAATTAAGAAACGTTATGTTTCGTATTTCATTCCTCATTAGATACAAAGGAATCCCTCTCCCCCCTGTTGTCAATGGTCGGTGAGTAGTATTGTGGTCCCTCAGGTGCATGAGGGGAAGTTCGTTAGTTGGGGTAAATCAAGCAGGTAGCCGACGATCAAATGGGCACTGCCCAGCCAACATCTGCCCGTCTGTGCTTCTCTCAGTACTTTTCCATGACTTGTTATTCCTTTTTGGCTTTATGCGCACCGGGCGTCAAAGGGCCCAAACTTTTCCACGCCTTTCTCTCTTACTCACACTGTTTATTTTCTCCCTCGCACTTACTTCCTCCCGTTAATTCAATTGAATTTAACGAATTTTCCTATTCCTTCGTTTATTTCAGAAACTCTTGATGAAATTTCAGGGATATTTTTGGAAAGTATCGTGTAAATTAGAGAGAGTCTGGCGGCTCTTTTAGGAGTAGAAGTTTATTTAAAATAATCCTAATTTATCTGAACAATGTTATTAAGATTCTAAATTGGCAGGCATTACTTTTTCTTCATTCAGTTTAACATAGTTTACTTTTCCAAATAGGACTTTTCTCTACTTGTCATTTATTAAAATAATGAATTTTATGTACGAAAATTTAATTTAATTAACTTATTATTAATTGCTTAACTGAATGCAATCATTTATTTTATTAAACGTCTACTATTACAGAATTTTTCGCGAGACTAGCCCATTTCCAGCTCATCCAGGGTTAGTATTATGGAAAATTCCGTAACATTAGCCCTAGTGCTATACTTGACCGGTTGGTCTTAAGGAATATTCCGTGATACTACTACTAATTGAGTTGAAAGTGTGTAAATATTTTTATTGTGTGATAAATTCAATTTTCTGAAAGCTAACAAGCTATTTTTTTTATTCAAACAGGTTTGTTTTCCAAACATTTTTTTTTTAAACAACTGAAAATTTATTGTCTGTGTCTAGCTCCACCGAAATCCGGTAAGCGTAGACCAAATATTTTCGGTGTGCCTAGACCTAGACCCCTAAGGCCTAAGATCTAGACACTTTAGAATTAAATACATTTATTTGAAATTGCATTTATAATTTTAGGGGCAAAATTTCTATTTCTTTCATTTACCCTTGAGATATAGGTAGTAGTTACTGTCTAGTTTACGGAATTTTCCGTTTGGGTCTAATCTTACCGAATAATCTAGGTTTATGAAGAGCCCATGCCACTTCCGAAAAACTATCCTTTGTAACAGCCATAGGATCCATTACATTTTAACCAAAAAAAGAAACTTTAATAATAAACAAAGAATAAGTGATACAGATTTTAAAATAAAACCATTTTATTATTTTATTCTTATCAAGATTATTCAGCTTTATTACAAGTCTCTGCGACTATTAGAAGCTGAAAACGAGACAGCTTATTATTGCTTACAGCAGTAATCAGTAGTAATCTTGTATCTCCTACAATTTTTTTAATTAAATTGCTTGCTATAAAGAAAAACAGCTTCCTATTCTAGCTCTGATTCTTTTCTATTTCTTCAAACGATGTTTTCTTGAAATTAATCACTTTTATCAAAACATGTTATCTGTGAAAAAAGACGCTCCTCTGGGAGTAGCCGAACTTTTGTGAGAAGTTTTTTGCTATGGAATCAATAGTTCAACCAAAATAAGCACAATTTTATTTTTCCGCATTTTTCAACGTAATTGTTAATTTTTTATGTTAACAAGTGACTGATTCAAAAAATGATACAGGAAATTCCTCTTCATAAATCGGTTTCCTTTCCGATACTATGTTAGAAGTTTTAAAGAAACTGAAATTATAAGAGGACTATTGCATTAATTAAAAAAAAAAAAATTTAATGCGAATATCTCGAAACTGACCCATTTTTTGCGGGAGCCACTCTACTTTTTCGTAATCAGCACAACATTTTACTTAATATTCAGCAAAAAAATTTGATGGACCTAGAATGGTACACAGATTTACACCTAGCTCCTAGAGTAGAATGGAAATTTCCGTTACCCAACCTTATTTCCCCGACCTCCCGGAATTCTTTGAGAATACAAATAATCTGACGCCTTTTCTGGCCCCTCAGACTCCTGGTAGTACGGAAAATTCCATAACACTAGCTCCAACAAGTCAGGGGCACTGTTCACTAACCGGGAATTAACCTGGAATTTTGAGCACCGGCAAATAGTCGGAAATTTTTTTGAAAACCTGGAATTTTTCAGAAAACCTGGAATTTTTCAGATTTGTTTTTACTTTTGCAATAAATATTGTCTTGCTCTCCGATAAAAATGTGTTTGAAATTGTGCTCAGTGTTACCATTCATCTCCGTTAAAATATCGAAGATCATTGTATATATAGGATTTTTAAGTTAATGTTCAAAAACTAAAGTTTCTTTTATATTTGATAGAGAAAACTTCATTTTTAGATATTTAACACAGTAATTACAGTAATTACATAGGTAACCTACTTTTATATAATTAACTACTAGTAATTGCCATAATAAAGATATAATGTAGGGATACTCTGAATGTTTCGCAAATCAATTGGAAAAACGCTTTTCGAGAAAATCTGATTTGAACTTGGAGAGTGCCATTAGATCACGTGTTATATATTTTGTCTTCAGATGTAAAATTTACCCACTTCCGGTCATTTCGGGGACATAAAAGTATTTACCAAATAGAGCACAGATTGAAGTATGATTTCCTATCGAAAATCAAAAATCTATATCTTATAGATCGTTGGTTACAAAAACGCGAATATCTCTTTGGTCCCTTTTTGCGGAACGTCATAATATTTATATTCTAAAATAATATCAATTGCTTCCTTGCGGAGGATTTTGACTGTAGTTTATTAAATCACAGACGTCACACACTTCCCTCTATTCTCCTATTTTCCCTTTTTTTACTTTAAGAATTTTTAAGAGAGACATTAAGCAAAGATTTGTTCCAATCTGCAGGGTTGCCTATGAATACTTAAGATTTCTTTTAATTGAGGTGTTAATGGGTAATTCAATTTACCAAGATATATTTATTTTACTTGAATATACACTGCTGTGCAAAAGTTTCCGACCACCTATTTTTTGATGACTGATTAAGTTCTTCTAATTTTAATTATGCCAGAGCTAAAAATTTTTCACTTCAAAGTGTCAAATACTCTCAAAATTATGTATAAAATGAGCCCAGGATGAAGCCAATTTGTATTTTAAGTAGATATTGCAAAAATAGTGTAAATTTTAATGCTTTTTAAATTTTCAATAACTTCCGTAATAATCAATATTTTTCAATGTTCTTGCGCTCATTTGAAAACTATTTTTCCACAGTATCGTAGCAGCTTATGAGCATAAATATAAAAAATTTCTATCACAGTGCACGAACCTAAAGTTGTAACAAAAAAGTTGGAAAAATTTCAATATTCTTTGTGGTAAAAACAATATTTTTTGAATAGATAAAGCGTGTAACCATTAAGTTTCTGTAAAAATTACTTCAAAATATATATTTATTTAATTTTTATTTTTATTAGCCTACATATAAGATTTTTTAAAATTTTTCCTACTTTTTTGTTACAAAATTAAGTTCTTGCACTGTAATAGGAATTTTTTTTAGATTTATGCCCATTAGCTGTTGCGATACTGTGGAAAAATAGCTTTGAAATGAGCCCAAGAACATTAAAAAATATTGATTATTACGAAAGTCATTTAAAGTTTAGGAAAACATTGAAATTTACACAATTTTTGCAATATCCGCTTAAAAAATAGACTGTACGGCAGTGCAGTTTAAAAATTTAAGGAAGTTAGCAATTTTTTAGAAATGTGTGATTGGTTTGAATTGTAACCTTTTTCTTTTTTGAAAAATGGAATAATCTGAATAGATTGGTTATAAATCAACCCACAAAATTTGATCTTGGCATTATGATCTATTTCCTTCATTTCCCATGTTCTGTGTACATAAATCTTGTAATAATTCTTTCGGGTTCTTTCAATTTTACAACTAATTAAAATTTTAACCTGGTACTCATCATAAAATAACGTTGCCATGATGTTTTACATAAAATTTTCAATTTGATAACTAATTAAGATGTTAACCTGGTACTTATCAAAAAATATGGTTGCCATAGGTTTTACATACATTCATTAAATGAAATTACCATATACCCTCGTTGCCCAAAAAAATGGTATTCTGAGGAAGATGCCATATTAACTAAATGTGCATATTATGTACCATTGACTACTTTATTTACATTTTTCTCTAATCTTATGATTTCTACAGATGTTTTTGATTTCAAATATATTTAATATATTTTTCAGCCTACTACAAATCATTTGTTTTTTCTGGTTATACTGTTAATTTCTTAAAGTTTGAAATAAAATCTATTCACTTATGAAAATTTTTTGTTTACTGAAGAAGAACACATAAAAAGTTCACAATTTAAAAATAGACTTTGAGACTACCTGTTTTTTTCGGCTCATTAGAGACAGATGTACAATAACTGTACACAACAGGAAGAAAAAAAGGGGAGAAAAAAGAAAGAGTCAACCAAAACCATCCTCACACTCTTTCTTTCCTCCGTCTTTTTTATACAAGTGGGGACCTAACATGCTTCGAAGCCAATTTAGACTCCCTCATCAGAGGTAATTTATAGAAAAAACAACAGGTATAAAATTGATAAATAGTTAGATTAGAAAAATACTGTTTTTACCTGAAAGTAAAAAACAGATATGATTGATAGTATTTTCAGTTTTTTGGTACATATTTCATTTATTAATTGAAAATTGAAAATTTGACATAGGCGAAAAATTCTGAATAAATCTCAAATTCAGATCCTTTTATTTTTTCATGGGAAATTAATTCCCGCAAATTCCAAATTATGACACAAAAATAAAGCCATTATATCCCATTAACGATTCCACCTCAAATTCCGTTGTATCTAGCAAAATCTCTTTTTAAATTAATAGCTTTGTTATCTTTCCTCTTTATATTTGTTAATGTTGAAAAACACAAAAACACGATCAATTTTGTTCAAAAATTATTGTTTTTAGTTCTTACTTATATGATAGGAAAAAGTTCACAAAAAAAACATATGCTCAACAGCAATAAATTTTTATCCGGAATACAGAGACCGAACCCAACTGTCTGAAGTCGCGACATATACTAACTACGAAATGCCTAAACCCAGAAGAATTCTCATATTTTAACGAAAAACATTTTAGAGACACCTGTAAAAAATTTAACGACGTACGACTTGGAACTCGGGCGAAACTGTCTTTTTTTTGTCAGTATCGTCCAAACTCCAACCTCTTGTAAAAGACACATGTTAGAAAATTTTCAAACGACTTCATGGAAATTATTCAGATCATCTTAGCCTCTTGAATAAAGATTTAGAGATTACCTACTTCTGTCAAAATTATTTAGTTTTTATAAGTACCGATGTGACATTATGATTATATTTATAGAATGCTCAATAAAGTCAAGAATAGAGTAGATATAACAAAATCTAAAATAGATGCAAAAAAAACACATAAGCATCTAAAAAATTATAAAATTATAAAAATTAGAAACATAAATGTTAGTTAAAAATACAGTACACCATGGTACATGATAAGATATGCACATATTGTTAATATGGCATCATCCTCAGAATACTAATTCTAATTTTTAATAAAAATGGAAAACGTATATAAAACCTTTTTCAACCTTATTTTATAATGAGTACCAGGTTAACATTTTAATTAGTTGTAAAAAATTGAAAAAAACCTGAAAAAAAACTGAAAGTATATTAAATATATTTAAAATCAAAAATATCTGTAAAAATTTATAAGATTAGAGACAATGTAAATAAAGTACTCAATGGTACATAATATGCACATATTGTTAGTATGGCATCTTCCTCAGAATACCATTTTTGTAGGCAACGATGGTATTTTATTTAATAAATGTATGAAAACCTATGGCAACCTTGTTTTTTGATAAGTACCAAGTTAGCATTTTAATTAGTTATAAAACTGAAAATTGTATCCAAACCTCATGACAACCTAATTTTTTGCTAAGTACCAGGTTAACATTTAAATAAGTTTTACAATTGAAAAACCTGGAAAAATTATTGCAAGTTTTATGTACACAGAACATGGGAAATGAAGGAAATAGACAAATTTTGTGGGTTGATTTAGAACCAATATATTCAGATTATTCCATTTTTCAAAAAGAGAAAAAGTAATAATCCAAACCAATAACATATTTCTGAAAAATAACTAACGTTCTCAAATTTTTTGAATTTATTTAAGTATAATAGATATCTTTTGGTAGATTGAGTTAATTCTTAACAACCCCAATTAAGAGAAATTTTGAGTATTCATTGGCAACCCTGCAGATTTCAACCAATCTTCGCTCAATGTCCCTCTTTCAAAATTTCTTTAAAGATCGAAATAAAATATATTTTCTGATGAAAATTGGTTGTGTACTGAAAAAGAGCACCCAAAAAGTTCACAATTCAAAAATAGAGTTTGAGACTACCTATTTTTTCGACAATGTACACAACAGGAAGATGGATTATTAGCTTTTTCCTTTTTGAGAAATGAAATAATCTGAAAAGAATGGTTCTAAATCAACCCACAAAATATATTTGAAGAATGTCAACAGACTTCATGAAAGTTATTCAGAAGGTTTTAGCCTTCATTATCAAGATTTGAAAAATAGCCCAACATCTTACATTAATAAGGTAGAAAACAATTTAATTATCGTACATCAAATTTTATGTACATCCTTCTGGCAAACTTATTTTATTTTTTATAAGTACCAAGATGAAATTTTAATGATCTCCACAAAATATTCCAAAAACTCAAATATAAAGTAGATTGAAAAATATCTAAAATTAATAAAAAATCAATAACAATAAACAATATTTTTCAAAATGAGATCCAAAATAGATTTTAAAGAACAATAAAAATATACAATGTTTTTCAATCTACTTTATGTTTGAGTTTTTCAAATATTTTGTTAATATACATAATTGAAATATCATATTGGTGATCGTAAAGAACAAAATAAGTTTGCCAGAATGATGTACATAAAATTTGATGCACGATACTCAAATTCTGTTTTCTACCTTATTAATGTTAGATATTGGACTCTTTTCTAAATCTTGATATGGAAAGCCAAAACTTTCTGAATAACTTCCATGAAGTCTGTTGACATTTTTCGAGACTACATGATCCAGCAAAGGGTCTTAGCTTTGCTCGTAAATATATATCTCTCTCTCTTACAAGTGGTTTAAAATGAGTTCCGAAAAATATGAGATTTTCTGGGATATTTCTGTTTAGTCAATCAATATCAGTATACGGCGTGTCGTGGAACAGTGTTCATCTCACTTGTCGAGTTTCGCTCCTTTTTAAAATTGTAAAGAAATTTACGTGAAACTGGTTTTCTAAACTCTTTCTCAGTAAATACATTTTGTATTTAAAGAGTGGTGATTCCATCTCCATTAGAATTTCTTGACTATTTTGAACAAAATTTGAAGTGTAGTTTCAATTAGTGTTTGTGTGAATTTGGTACAAAACATTGGATTACAATCCCTGGATTTTCTACGCAGGAAGTTCATTTTTATATCATCTGAATTTTTATTTTTAGTAGTATGGAGTTCAATGAAATTGATACAAATTGGGGTAATGGGAGTGAAAAAAGAGAGAGTTCATGGAAATGCTATTTCTGAAGAGAGAAGGTTACAAAGCTATTATTTTAAAGAGAAATCTTGCGAGATGAAACAAAATTTTGGATGGAGTCATTAATTGGATACATTAACTTTACTTTTGGTAAGAATTTTGAATATGTACAAATCAATTTCCAATTAAAGAATGAAATAATTGACTCTGGTCCTTATTCAGAATAGTTCGCCTGTCAAGGAATAAAATATGTACCAAAATAGCAATTGCTATCAATTACCTCTGTCTTTTCTTAAAGATCGAAATAAAATCTATTTTCTTACTCACATTTTTTGTGTACATTGTGTATATTGTTTTTACCTGAAAAAAAAGATATGATTGAAAGTAATTTTAGTTTTCTTAGTACATATTTCATACATTACTTGAAAATTAAAAATTGGGCATAGGCGAATAATTCTGAATAAATCCCAAATTCAGATCTTTTAATTTTTTTGATTGGAAATTGATTCCCGCAATTTCCAAATTATGACACAAAACTAAGGCCATTATATCCAATCAAATATATTTAATACACTCTCAATATTTTTCAGTTTTTCAATCTTTACAACTGATTAAAATTTTAACCTGGTACTTATCAGAAAATAAGGTTGCCAAAAGATTTTACATACATTTTTTATTTCATTACAAATTAGAATGTTAACCTGGTACTTATCAAAAAATAAGGTTGCCAACAGGTTTTTAAATATATTCAGGGAAAAGAAACGATACCCTCGTTGCCTACAAAAAAAGGTATTCTGATGAAGATGTCATATTAACAATATGTGCATATCTTATCATGTACCATTGTGTACTGTATTTTGACTAACATTTAGTTTCTAATTTATGTAATTTTTATAATTTTATAATTTTTCAGATGCTTATGTGTTTTTTTGTATCTATTTTAGATTTTCTTATATCTACTTTATTCTTGACCTTATTGAACATTCTGCAAATATAATCATAATGTCATATTGGTACTTATAAAAACTAAAAAAAAATTTCAGAAGTAGGTATTCTCTAAATCTTGATTTTAAAGGCTAAAACGATCTGAATAAACTCCATGAATATTCGCCCAAACGAGAGTTCTAAGTCATAGGTCTTGAATTTTTTACAAGTGTCTCTAAAATGCTTTTCGTTGAAATATGAGAATTTCTCTGGGTTAAGACATTTCGTAGTTAGTATATGTCGCGCCTTCAGACAGTGTACATATCGCTTCAGTCTCCGTATTCCGGCTCGTATTCCAGATAAAAATTAATTGCTGTTGAGCATTTGTTTTTTTTTGTGAACTTCTTTCGTATCACAAAAAAGAACTAAAAACAACAATTTTAAACAAAAGTGTTCGTGTTTTTGCGCTTTTCAACATTGACAGAGAATAGGATTACGTTTCCTGGATTACACTAAGGGAAGTAACAACAAATGAAATAGATAAAGCTAGAAACTTTCTTTAAAAAAAAATTTGGTAATATGGACTTCAAGGAAATTAATGAAAATTGAGGTGGAGGACCATTAAAAAATATTAAAGAATTTTATTCAATCAGTAAAAAACTGAGATTAGCCGCATCACAGAAAGATTTCTTGATAAAGTGTAAGATTCATGGGGTTTTTCCAAAAAAGATTTTCGATATCAACAAGAAAGTTTACTTTAAATTTAAAAACAAAAGAAATAAAGAGACATTTATTGAGACCACGAACCAATTCAGAAAATCTATTTTGAATCTCGTTACAAAATATTGCCATGCAAAAATACATTATCTTAATGAAAATGTTAGGAAGACTTTTGATAATTTGAATAAACAAGTACCAGATTACATCATCAGAGAATGCCTTGAATGCCTTGAAATAATGAAAAATATGAAAGAAAATTTGGAAACATTCTCAATATCCAAGGTGATATACAAAAATTGACTCTAAATATTTACTCAGCTCTTCTTCAAGACCAACCTGACCCATGGTTTTTAACTAACGTAGAGATTTCACAAAAAGTAATTAACATTCTAAGGTTGGGTGTAGGCTTGCAAGTTTGAGCGCGCCTAGGGCGCGCGATTCGGTCGTCGCGCTTCGCGCTCGGTGTTATATGTTCTTTATGTACAAATTTATAATTTTGTTTTTGATTTTAAATGAGAAAGGAAATTTATTTACGTAAGGCTCTATCGACCTTAAGGAATACATTCTCATCATAATATTCGCGCTTTGCGCTTGATTTTCTGCGCTCACCGTATAATATTGTAACGCCAGAAAACACTCAGTTTGCTTTTTAAAAAGAGTGGTCTCGGTTTCACACCGAGAACCAAGTTTATTATACTTCTGAGGTAATACAGGCGTATCAATGAATATTACAATTTAGCTCGTAAGCTCAAATCTAACTTA
>JAUMHM010039842.1:0-15611 GCA_032362435.1 Melikaiella ostensackeni
TGTTCATATTTGTCATGTCTTTCAGCTACTTTTATTTTGTTCCGCTTTCAAAACTGAATTTTAACGATAAGTAAAGTCAAAATATCGAGCTCTACACGAATTTTCAAAGACCGCAACGCACAGCACTCATTAGTACGTGCGCAGCAGCTGTATAATTATGTTTTTCGCACTAAAGTTTCATGCGCGTCGGCCTGATTCGTCATTGTCGTGGACAACGATGAGCGCCGCGCGCACGCACTAACCATTAATGCGTAGACTATGGCCAGTGCTGCGCACGCACCACTCAGTCATGTTTTGATTATTGTTGCGTAAGGCATCACTGGCCACTGCGTGAACACCAATTATTCGTGCGTACGCAGCGTTCAATGGTGTTTCGCGATTTTTTTCCAGCAAACACCAAACATTGGTGTTTGGGTTTCTCCGTGTAAATGGGTATCCGTTGGCTGTGAGCTAAAATAAGGCTTAATCCTACGTAGAATATTGTTGTTGACGAAACCACAACGTGTTCCTTTATCCAGTTCCATCTCCAAAGGTTGACCATCAATTTGTACACAAAGCTTTTTTTGTCGCACGTTTTGACTATATGAACTTCTCCGACTTTATTTAATCGACGTACGGAGTCAGCTTGCTGAGCTGGCTCTTCCGCATTTTGAATTTAAGCCGTAGTGTACGACCCTTTTCACGATGTGCACACCTTCACGAGGAGCCCTATGCTTGTCTTTTTTAAATTATGGCGCAGTAGATGTGAACGCGTGCGTTTTCTCAGCTGACATTAACTGCGCATTGAACTCAACTCCATCAGCTCTCCGACGCGTAGATTCCAGAGAATGTGCGGTGTCAAAAGCCTTAGCTAATATTCCCAGTAGTTGGGGTGATTTAACATCCACTTCGTCAAGTCGATTAAGGTTACTTGGTGTATAATGACATTACTGATGACCTTCATTTGAAACTCGAGCGTTTCCTCAATGCACAAAAAGGTAAAGAAAAGGTTTATTCAATAGATCGATTAATGAATTTGAGTACAGAAAGAACTGAAAATAGTTAAAAAATACCGAATTCATAAGGAACCGAAAGAAAAAATAGAAAAGCTAGGCAAATTCCATAAATTAAAGTCGAAAACATTGAAAATCAAGAAGGAAGTGAAAATGAAAATATTGAAAATAAGGCGAGTCAAAGTGAGAGTAGAGAAGAAGTAACGGATAGAAATTTAGAACTTGTAACGGTTAGGAGAGAATTAGAATGGGTTGCGGTACAGCTAAACCATGCCAAATTCTGCTCCAACAGAGAAAATACACTTGGTAATTGGCGAGTATCCAAAGAGCATAGTTTGAGACTTGAAAATCAGGACTTCGAAGCAAATAAATTAGATAAAAAAATTTAAGTCGAAAGAAAAGAACTTGGAAAACTAGAAAAAGAAAAAGATCTATTAGATTCAAGTCGTTAAGAAAGAGCAGAAATTCTTAGAAAAGGGAGAGAAGGAATTGTAAAAGATGGAGCAGGAAGAGTTAGAGTAGGACGTGAAAGTTCACGCAAAGAAATAAAAAGACGGGGAATACAAAACGAGTGAGTCGATTACAAAACGTTTGAAATTGATTAATTTTCAGAAAGCATTGTAGAATTTTGTAGTGGTGCGCAAGAATTAGTTAATTACGAAGAAGATAAAAGTGATTAAATGAAAATAAAAGAGCTTGCAGATGAGGTTAGACAATTGAATGAAAGAATAGACAAAATTTAAAATACAACTATACAAAATCTTGCGAATCGGAGCAACAGGTCTCAGAATTCAAACAATACTGCTAATTTTGGAGCAGCAAATTTAGATTTGAATGAATAAAGACACGCGGTAGCGGGCGCGAGGTCGAATATCTCAAAGAGTGGGCGAAGTGGTCAAGAAGACGGATTCTCAGAGTCTCCAAGACCATTGCAAAGGCAGAGAGTATAGATTCAAAAACATAATTCACAGGAGATACCAGCAACGTTATTTCCTTATGGCATGATCCAAACACCTCTTCAAATCAATCAAAACTGGCTTTTGAAGTGTAAAAGCAACACAGAAGATAGTCCATCTTATTTCTTGAACAGTATTTTAAATAAGATTTGAAAGGGATTACAAAATTAGCAATAAAGATATTTTAGAAAATTTTAATGAGGTTTCACAAGACGAAGCTTAGAGTTTGATTTGAGTGAACTGAGATACTTGGGATAATTTGAACAATTTTACAGAAAATTTTGAAGAAGTTTATTTGAATGAGAGATATTTTGAAATAATAAGAAATAAAATAAAATTATGTAATCAAAGGAAAGGCCGGGATATTCACGCATTCATTACAGAAATTAATCCGTGGTTTGAAAAGTTGTTGTCACGTCCGAGCCTAAAATAGCGGTTAAAAAACATATAAAGATTTAAGGACAGAATATAAAGTTTATTTTTCCAGAAATGCATTTTCAGGTCTTACGGAATTGGAAGTTATAGGACGTGAATGGGAAATAGAATTAACAAGGTCTAAAATTGGAGATCAACATCTTAGCAGCATTTTGGATAAAAAAAATGAGAAAAAAAAGAACAAGGGAAACTATAAAAATCAGGTTAAAAATAATAGCGAAAATCAAATTGAGAATGGGGACCAAAAAAAATCAAGGGCATAAACAACTAAGACAATTTAGGCAAAAGTTTCAAAATCAACAATAGAAACTACAATTTTAGCTGAGATTACCGAATGGAAATCCTATATTTTTCAACCCAAGATTCTAAAATAATAATCCTCGATTACAGAATAATTCCAGCTTCCCAGAAAATACAAAATTTTTAAATTATAATAATTACAGAAACCAACACATTGCCCGTCCATTGCTTAATAAAATCAATCAGTCGTCAGGAAATACTCAGTCGAAACAGATTGAAGACAGTCCGCACATACCAATGCTTTTAAATAACGCGGCAGAGAAGAATAACTAGTTAAAAGAGAAAAAAGATAATAAATTTAATAATCAAGGACAGAAATTCAGAGCATTAGTTGACACTGGTGCAACTCTCTCACATATTTGTAAAAAAAAAATATAGATGCTGTTGAAATGTTAGATTATGAAATTAAGAAACCAATAAATAATACACTAATGGTCGCAAACAGCCAGAACTAAAGAATAATAGGTCACGTTCTTATCCCAATAAAAATTAAGAGCGTGGAAATTTTTCTTCATACCCGTACCTGACTTGAGATCGATAGGTATATTAGAAACAGATATGATTGAGAAAGTGGGCTTTAATAATGGATTATGAAAAAAAGATTTGGTAGTTCCCGGAATTGCCACAAATAAAGTATCCGATAGAAGCCCGCTAGCAAGTCGGCTGGCAAATGGAGTACAGGGGAATAGCGCCCCAAACACTACAATGTGAGCGACGCAACCCCAGCACGAACCAGATTCATCGGTAGATTAGATAAGCAAGATAGTCAAAATATAGACAGAGAGAATAGGAAAATAAATGAAGATACGAATGAAATAAAGATTCAATATGAAATGAATACGATTTTCAAACGAAGAATAAATATAGGACGTCAGGAAGAGAAAGATAAGATAAATTAAAATAGAATAGAAAGAAAAATGATTTCAGTTTAAAGAATGTGAATGATAAAATAGAAACGAAACATGATTTAATGATAGAAACCTGATTCACAATTAGACACAGTTATTGGATTAATTTTAGAGACAATATAATTATAAATAGTACTTCCAAATGACAAAGGGAAAAAGATAAAAGATTTGAAATATTGTGAAAAAATAATGGAAGGGATTGTAGAATTGGATGAAATACAACAAGTGCAATTAGAAAATTTCATTAAGAGAAAAATTAATGAGCCAGGATTAGGATTAAACTCTACACATTTAACTCAGCATACAATAGATTTTCAAGGTCACTGGTTAATGAAATAAAAGTATTATTATGTCTCTCTAAAAATACGCGAACATATGCATGAGGAAATTAAAAAATTATTACAGGAAGACATAATAGAACCTTCTAGTAGTGACTTCTCGAACCCGATAGTTATGCAAAAATACCGAATGGAAAAAAAAGACTTTGTTTAGATTTTGGAACTGAACAAAAAAGGATTTATACCCAATACCAATAGTAGAAGAAATTTTAGATGCATTCTGGTCAGCAAAATACATTTCAAAAATTGATCTTCGTTTAGCGTACCATTAGATACAAATGGACAGAAATCAAAGAAAATAACAGTCTTCACGGTCCCGGGTAAGGGAATGTACTATTATAAGCGAATTTTATTTGGCTTAAAAAAAGCACGTGCTACATTCCAACGCCTGATGGACAAACCAATAATACCTGACATTAAACCAAATGTGTTTTGTTACCTGAATGACATTATAATAGTAAAAAAAAATTTGAGAAACATTTTAAATTTCTAGAGACAGTTTAAATTTAAATAATCAAATTAAAATTGAATAATGCAGACTTAACAATGAGTCCGGATAAATGTGAATTAGGATGTGCTGAGGTGAAATATTTAGGATCTATGATTTGTTTTGGTAGAACATCTCGTTGACTGTTTGCTCCTTCTTAAATATCGCTTCTACGATCCTTAGAATACCCGCTTTAAATTTTTTCACATTTTACGAGTGAGATATTTAGTGGTATGTTACTATTCCAGTAGGTAATAACGGGTAGTGTCACATGATATCATAGCATTACGAACGTAGTGGGGGCACTCTTCACCTCAGAATAGTTAGAATAGGCAGAGATGGACTGTAACTGCTTTGAGTAGAAAATATAATGTCACCAGTAATCGCCAGGGAAGTCACATGTGACAAAGTTGCGGAGTACCGTTACCTGTTTGCTGCTGCTCAGACTAGACATTGTTTTAGCTGGGTAATTAGCACTAGGTGCATTCTGAAATAAATACAAATACAAATGCACACCTCCCTCCTCCTAGAAATCCTCAAGGGAGAGTTGAGACAGTGTTTACTCCAATTTTGATTGGTCTCTGGATAAACCAATAAGATTGGCCACAGGCTGACATTACCGAATTCAGGAGCATGAAATCCGTGCGATTTAAAAATTTTTTACACATTTACACATTGTGCTTCGGCGCAAACTTTCGCGGCTCCCTGGCCACCTCCAAGTCCATTTGTGTTAAGGCTAGTGGGGGGGGGAGGGCTTGGACCTAGAAAATAATGAGATTGTAATTATATTTGGATTTAAACATGAAGGCTAACACTTTTTAGATGATTTTTGATAAATATTAAATGAACAACTGGTAGTTGGTTTGAGTTAAAGTTGAGGTTTATAAAGTTAAAGCTCACAAGATTAGATAATTCTGAACATCTTGTTTCAATCTGCATAAACATTCGTTATTTAATCAGGTGGTTTAATATGACAGTTTAAGTCGATTCATATGAACAACCTTGGAGAACTTTTTAATTCTTATCCTAGCGATTTCTTTACTTAAAATTTCTAAGTCTCCGTGTCGTCCTGTGTGAAGATTACCTAGTTTTTCAGGCTTTGTCCCTTCTAATAAGAGGACGTTATCTCCAATCTGGATATTTTTAGGACTAATTTTCTGATCATAATAAGATTTTGATTTTCCTCTCGCTTCAGTGAGGTTCCTTCTTGCAAACAATTGAATATTATGAAGTTCCATCATTATATTCGTCAAATAATCGTCGTTAGTTTCTAACTTTTCTTCACGAAGAGGTGGATCACTAGAAGCTTCTCTTACAAGTCGACCAAAAACAACTTTATCTCGAGTGTACCTTGTGCCTTCGTGGTTACTGTTGTTATATGAAAATGTAGCTTACTCAAGCCAATTGCCCCACTGAGTAGTTTTGTTTATAAATTTTTCTAGATTTTCAGCTAATACATGATGAGACCTTTCTAAAGAACCGTCAGATTGAGGGAGAAAAGCCGTTGTTCTAAACGAGTCTCTCCGTCGAGGACAAACGTGGATTTTTGATGCCTCCCTCCCATCTTCTATGTCCACGTGGACATACTCGTATTGCATACATAATGAAAATATGAATATTTTTGGTATTCGAAAACAAAGAAGCCAAAAGTTGCGGTAAATTTGATGAAAATTCGGTTTTTTTTTAAAACATAAGCTTAATGATACAAAGTAGAACGCGTGTCCACGTAGACTTTGGCCCGGCCCTGGACCCTCTTCGTGGACCATCAACGACGTTTGCCATACCACGGCGCCCCCCAAAACTGGCCAGATGGTATATGGACGGACCGTTATGCACAAGTAAACAGCACCAATGATCAAGGCATAAGCTAATATGGCTGTCGCCTGTCGTTGGTGCATCTTTATGGTCAGGAAGCAGGAAGTCATAAACTGCAAAATATGTAAAAATCATACACTTTCACTATAAATTATTTCATGATTTGCGTCCACCAAATTCCAGCGAATATTCTGGGAATATGCCAGGGATGTCATTCCATCGTGAGAGTATGCACTCGTTGCTTGTCTTCGTTACTGGTAGTGGTCCAACAATATACATTCAAATTTTATCAAATGCGAGCCACGGTGAGTCATTAATTACCATAGGATTTTTAGTCTCTTCCCGAACCAACTTCTTAATTGCCTTTGCGGACAAGTTTTAGTGTATCCTTGGATATCATACTTAATAATTTCCCCGAAGTATTTTTTGTTTTTTATTATCGGCATACTCGATAATCCCATATAATTAACCTCAAAATCGTATTCTTATAGTTTTAATTTCCATCTGGTTGTTCAAGAGCACAGTCGCTTGGGCATTGGAACCAAACCCTAGTAATTAAAAATATAATGCACGATTTTTGAGTTTTTCTTGAGTGACTCTGAGGGGGGGGGGGCTTCTTTTGTGACTCAAATGTCTGGTGAATTAATGAGAATCTTACATTTAACAGGCCACGTAGCCAATTAAAAGAATTTTTTTGTTAGAAATCTATAACTGGTAATAATGTGCGTGTGTGGCTATCGCCACAATACGACGAGTGTTGTATTATAAAAGTACTGTAAATAAATAAATCAAACTTCATTAATATGATTTATTTACAAAAAAAGTGGCATTGATGTGCAATGCAATTTTTTCGCTACATCACATGCCGGTAATATTATTGAAATCGGATGATTAGATCGGCCATAATAAATTTTTGCAGAAAAAACGACTATAAACTTTAATTGTTCATATAACTGACAAATTTTCTTTTACAAAATCCTTTTGGATTTATGTAAGCAATGTAAAAGTCTATTTAAAAAATGTATTTAAGATCAACATTGAATTTAGATCCAATTTAGGTGATGCGTTTGAGAAATTCTGACTCATCTCCAAAAGTTACATAGTGCCCATCAATTTTTTTTTTTTTTTTGGATCGCCGCAGAAAATTGTAAGGATTCAAAATATTGATATTAGGAATATACATGCTTTTGAGTTATTAATTAATTCAATCAATTTTTTTAAATATTCTTGAGCCCGTTTTCGAATTTTTCCTGTTTTTGAAATGCATCAAAAGTCTATAAATTATGCGATACACCTGCAAACATCATTTAAATTCAATGAGCGGTTTGTGAGATATTGGATTTTTAAAAAAACCTCAAACTTCACTCAACTAACACCAGAGTTTCACCAAGTTTCATCAAAATCGCTAAACCTTCCTACAAGTCTGATATTCTGGAAATGGATTAACCCAAAAAACAATTATCAATTATAAGCAAAAGATTAGAAAAAATTGAATAAGGAGAGGAAAATTGTTAGAAAGGAAGAAAATGAAAGAAAAACTGGAAGAAAGTGTGGGTACGCGAACGCAGGATGGCAGCGCCACAAATTGCTCGCCTTAATCATTGGCCCGCAGTGGATTGTGATGTTACAAAAAATAAAGCAGTTGTTATTCGACTGCACTTGCCTATGACATCTTCACGTGAATGGAATTGAATGAAATTACAACTAATTCAATCAATGTCACGAACAAGCCTACAGAATATTTATTAATAATTCTCCTTAATCAATTCAACTAGCCTAGGGTTCTCTAAATGATCTCGAGTAAATTTGAAATTTTTTCAGATAGTTTTAAAATCAAAATGGACTGACCCAATCGTCTCTTTACTGTAAAACCCTAAGCTTTGCTGCTCTTCTTCACAAATATCTTCTTTATGGGAGTAAACTGCGTGGACTCTAGGGGTAACAGACTTCTTTATGTCTGAGTTGTACCTTCTATAAGCTGTCATGTTTTTCTTATAATTGGTAGATACATACATTCTGACCAAAGAACGTTGTTAGAACTTCTTAAAATCTTTGAAATCTTTGACACGCTCTGAACATCCTAAGATGCACTCAGAACGCAAAACGTCTACTTCGTTGAGAAGTATTTTATACGATTATTTTTCATGAATTCTCTTCGAAAGCTGGACTACCACGAGTGATCTTGCGTTGAACTTTACTGGATTATGCCCATGTCAAAACGTAATTTTCATATCCCAGCTTTCAAAGAAAATTTGTGCAAAACAGTTCCCAACAAGTTATAAATTTTGCGTTCTAAGTGCATCTAAGGATTATTGAATTATGGCAAAACTTGTAGAGATTTTAAGGAAGTACCAAAAACTTTAGTCAAAATTTACCTCCTAAAAATAGAAAAAACCTCACAGCTTTTAGAAGGAACTATATAGACATGAAAATCCCTGTTTTCCGGCGAAAATTTCTCAGGGGAGCAAATTTGTTTGAATGCATCTGCAAAAAATCACTTTTCATGTTTGACAATTCGTTTTAATCCTTGAAAGTCAAATCTCAGTGCCAATTCAGTGCTCAGTCTCAATTCACTTTATCGATTTGGAAAGCAATATTTCAAATAATTCGGAAATTTAATTAGCCACAATTCGCCAGTTCGTAGTTCGATCATTTTTCAGGCACATAACATTTACGTACAGTTCTTTAGTTTTAATACTGATCAATTTATGTTTTTCCTTTTTTCATGCACTAGCACCAAGTCGAAATGCCTCAATGCGTGGTGACCAGCCAAACGTCGTTACTGGGTATGGCAGAAGAAGATTGCCTGTATCCTATCAGCCCTCAGCTATTACCATCCGCGAGTCCATACCTTCAACCTCATCCTCTAAAAGCATCTCAATTATACAACATGTTTAAATCTTATCATTTATCCGCTACTAATAATCCTAAGCATCCGAAAAATGCCTAAGCTCTCATTCCATGTAAGCCCCAGGGACACAAATCTCCGACTGCCTAGAACTGCATGAAGCTACAAGGACGAGTTGAGATATAATTCAATTCGGAGATATCACACACTTAAAAGCTCCACACTTTCCAGATAACAATTACTTACACGCTGCACGACAACTATACAAAACTTTTTCTGTTATTTCCCAGCGTGGAACAAGATTCTCCAATCTCCTGTCTTTTCTCAAAGGTTCGATTAATATTCTTCATTTATGCATGTATTGGATATCATTTGCTTAATTAATTGCTTTTCAACTATTGCGTCACGCTTTTTTCAGGCAATTTTTACCCTCCGCCCCTACGTCACGCTTTTTCTATAAAAAAAACGTACGTAATTCTAACTTAGGCGTCACACCACAGCTGACCGCACTCCTCCTAGGCAAGTGTTGTAATATTTGAACGGCCTCTTACCCAAAGGCTGGTAAAAAAAAAATTCAAATACGAATTTTATTTTTAGATAAAGTAGACATACGTTAAAGTGAGAGATAAACGAAATTCTGCAACATAAACGCGACCCGACGGGTCAGTTTTTTTGCATCGGGTCGGGTAGCATATCATGTTCGGTCATGCGGGTATGGTTTTCTGGTTATTGCAAGCATTTTTCCGTTCAAGGGAACTCAGTACTCGAGTTTTTTTGGGTTACTGATTACACATCTGAAGTCAAAATGTCAAATAACAAAATGGCGATTCCAATGTGGAGGACAAATATGCTACAACTTATTAAGTTCACCTTCAACGTGACTTTAAAGGGTTTTGAAGGTCACTAATTACGAATGCGAAGTAAAAATTTTGTTTAGTGAAATGACCGATCCAATATGGCAGAACATTTTTCTGAAAATACCCCTGTGAAAAAATATCGGTGAATAGATTTTAATTTACATAAATAGGAAATTTAAAATTGTTAAATTGCAATTGACTACTCTGGAATTTTATGCCTAAATCAAATTTTTAATTATAAGCTCAGAATCAAAGAAATATTTTTTCCTACTTGTATTTTCTGCGATAAACGCGAATTTGTTACGACAATCTTGTAGAGGTTTCAGAAAGCAACGTTTTTCTTTTCTGGACTTTTTCTTATATCTTACATTGTTTGGCTTAAAATTTTCACTTTCGTTTTTTTTCTAATTTTGTAAATGCTATAAATCTCATAATTTTATTTTAATCTAAAAAAAATCGTTAAGCCAAATCGTTCGACTTTTTAAGTACTACGAATAGCCGTACATATAATTTTTGAATCTTGAAAAAAAATGGTCTAAAAAATTTTGAAAATGCCCCAACTTTTCGAATTTTCGTCCAAAATGGCTGGCCAACGAATTTGACTAATTAAAAAAAAATAGAATGGAAATTATTATAAAAAGAGATTAATTCTTTCAAAAGTAATCGTGTTTATAGACACACATGCATACATACAGACATAGAGACAGACATGCATACATACAGACATAGAGACAGACATGCATACATACAGACATACATACAGAGACAGACATACATACAGACATACATATATACACTCTTCCAGGCAGCAAGCACATTCGTAAAAACCTGTTTTTCGGGTTCAGATGATCTCAAAACGTGGACATTTGACAAAAATTCAGCAATTTCAGCAATTTAAAAGAAATGGAAATATACTTTCGAAATAGTGAACCGATAAATTGAACAAAACAAGTTCGCCATATAGACTAAAATTGGAAATTTCTTTTTGAGATATTGAATTAATGGAACTGCTATTGATGGACTGCTAAACTTCACTGCGCAAGTGCGTCAGAAGCTTTCAAGAAATTGTTATTTCCACTTTTTCAGACTTTTCAAACAAAAGTAATGATTTTCGAAAATTTCTGGATAAGGCCCTTTTGCCGTTAAAAAATATACTTTATTTCGTGAAATACGTATTGTGTATTGTATTGTACCTGTATTACTTAGTAAATGTATCCGAAAGAGATCAGCAATTTTGAGATTATGTTTTTGTGGTTGAAATTCGAATCCAACTTTAGTTTATATACACATGAAAAATGGTCAGTACTTATTACGATTTTAGGTTAAAGGGCTCTTCGGTATATGACGTAATGCTTATAGCAGGGAAACAAGTCTTAACAGTCCTACATGCACTGTTGAAACATCCAATGAAAATATAACCGAAGAAATTTCTATATGGACGATATTAAAATAGATTTCATTTCTATTTTCCTGTATGTTTATTCGACGTTTCTGAACCATTTTTGACTTTCTCACCTACTTTCTTAGTTTATGCAGAAAATTTTTTGGAATTTTATTTATGCCTCAGACACTTTTTTATAATATATGGTGTAATTTAAATTGTAATACTAACATATTATATATTATAGATACTGTCTAAAAGAACCAATATTATATGTCTGTTTTTTGGTTTGGTAAAAACTTCGAACCCTCTATGTATAATAGGGTGATTAATTCTGCACGAAGTTTCTGAATGTAAAAGTGACAACCCGGTGTTTGGTGACACTTTACGAGAAAATGATTTTGTAAACAAAATTGAAATTAGGAGTGGCAATATGGCGCCCGTGTGAGCAACACGTGTCCCTCGTGTCGCGTATGAATTTCTTGATTTCTACTAGTTTCTGAAGTCCTAGAAGTTTCGTCTTGTTCTTACCGCATTGGTTTTGTGCTGTGACACCTTTTGAGATAAGTTTCTTCTCCTGAATGGATGACTTTTTGTCAGAATTCTGACCGGTTATGTGTCTTTCCGAGAAACTTGTGGTCTCTCGCAGACATCTTCATAAGCCTCGCAATGCCTCTCAAGTAGTGTGTTGAGTTAGTGAGACTTGGCCTGCTTAGTGTGTATGTGTCAGTAGTCATCAAGCGCTCTCATCTACCACGATCAAAATAGCTACTATTCATTAAGATGAGTGACGGTACAAATATGCTAAAGTTATTAAATTCCATCAAAGCCGACACGAAGGAAACTAAAAAGGACACAGCTCACTCGAAGTCCGACTTTGACACTCGCAAAATCAAATTCAGTACCTCTAAAACACAATATAAAAAACTAAAAGAATGTCATCAGGCATTAGAGGAAATATGTAGTTCACTCAAGCGAGAGATTGGCTTCCTTCACCGACAGTTTCGCTCCTGTAATGTCCTGATTCACAACCTATCGGACGACGATGAATCTAACAAGGACCTCTTCTCATTTATTCTCAACATTCTCACTAGCCCTGGTCTCTCTCTTGATGAAACTAATATTGATACCATTTTTCGAGTGTGGAGGTCGCAAGGCCTTGTGCGTTTTAACTCTGGCAGATGGAAGCAGGAGGTTCTCAACAAACGTGGAGCTTTCAGAGAGTTAAACCTGTCACACTTGACAGATCACTAGAGGAATGACATGAAAGGAAAGCTCTTAATCACAATGCCACCAAGCTAAAAATGCTGGCTTCAAATTGTTCGTTAAAGGGAGCAGTATTATGGTAGAAAATCGTTCGATTGAGACTCAGCCGTCGTCAAGAAGCAAATCCAAAGCACGACCGAATCGCCCAACGGACGGATCGATTAGCTCTCTGGACTCTTATTTAGAAAAAGTTGCTTCAAAGCCGGAAAAGCCTCAGTCGAAGAGCCACAAACCCACGGAGCCTGGTAAGGTTTGGCAACTTGCAGCAGAGAATGAAGTTGTTAAGCAGGAAGTCTTACATCAATCTCCTAACGGCATCAATTTTCGCATTTTATTCTGGAATATCCACGGTCTCTCCAATTTTTCTGATATCTCAGAGCACGTACTTAGATCGGACATCCTTCGCCTGTGCGAGACATGGGTAACTTCGCCGACTTTGAAATTGTAAGTAATGCACAGCGTTCTACTAAAGTTGGTCGCCCCAGCGGAGATTTAGTAATTTTTATAAACAAATCTTTATTCATCTTTGAAATTTTATTAACTTCTTCTACATTCATTTTCGTTAAATGTTGGCGGAGGGCATTTCAATTCATTGTAGGTAAGTTTACTTCAAACCATCTGTGGATGTTAAGCTGTTCGAGCACACTTTTGAGGAGGCCCCTTCCGAGGTTATATCGCGATTTTGATACACGTATCGACAATTTGAATTGCTTGGAAGGGTTACTCCTCTCCCAAAATTCAGCAGCACTGCATATACGAAGATCATTGGACTCTGAAGTCACTGCAAGGGGGGAGTCTTGTTAACATTCTTGAGGGTGGTGAATTGATGATCTTAAATGGGAGATTATCTGAAGATTTTCCGACCCATTATACTTTTCCTGAATTTCAGAACATGAGTGTTAACGAACAGATTAGAATTCTCGGGAATCGCACACTTTTAAGCAACTCTTTTATCTTCTCTCTCTTTTTATTTTTCCTATCTATGTAACTCCTTATCTTATAACTCCTTATGCAGTCCTTTTTGTAGAAAGTCGCCCAAACGAACAAAGATGGTATGTAACGGTGGTTCTTTTCGAGTTTCAGAAACCAGCCGTTTTCTTGTAAATTCAAGAAGTTCAGAATCCAGTTGCAGAAAAGAGTCCTATAGCTTATTTCCAGTGAACTCGCCGCTTCTTCTAATTTTTTGACTAAGGGTATTGGCATCATTTTGGTCCAAAAAACTTCCTCTTTTTTCAAAATAGTCTGGAAAGTGTCTTGCGTGATTCTGGAAGAATAACTTGCTTCTCTAGAAACTTTTCTGAGTGAGTACCCATGGAATAATTGAGAAGAACGACTTCTGGATCTGTTTTAGGAGTTTCTGAACGACTCATGTTAGCGGTTTTGCTCCAAGTACCATGATACTACGTTTTTGTTCGTCATATCGCGACCGCCATGATGAATCATTGCGTGATTGACATCTCTGTCGCAACGGAGAACGACTGTGTGCGCCCCTTGTATACCGTGTGGCAGAAAGAGTGCGTAATTCGCTTGCTTATATGTCGGCCCCAAGAACGGCTATGTGATGCTCGTGCGTGTCGCTCGCTCAAAGTTCCCTCATATCGGCTAACGTATTGTTGTCTCTCCCAGTTGATCTCTTAAGCTTAATAGTTCTTTGGAGCTTGTCGTAACCTCAAAAAAATATCGGGTGGAAAACATTGTCGTCTGTGGAGAACTTGTCTCTATCTCACATATTGAATTCATGTGTTCTTTACTGAAGAAACTTCTTGTTGTATTAACACTTAATCAAAATAGACCTTAATAGTGTTGGAGCGAGACTTGGCCCTACATAAACAGAATGTATTTTTGTGAGAACTAAGAGCGTGACATGAATGAAAAATATTGTTTTCTTCATTGACGAAACTCGTTCCTATTGTTTTTCATCAGGGAAACTTGTTCCTTAATTAGCACTCACATTTCATTTCACATTTGATACAGTTCCAACGTTATTGAAACGTTTGCTTTCGTCGAAATGACCCTAGAACAGAAGCCTCCGCTATTATAGCGAACATTCTAAAATCAGTCAGACTCACAGTGGGATAAATCAGGAATCTGTACTTCAGGAATATCTACACCTTTTAATTTTCATTCCATTTAAAAAGTTTTTTTCTCGAAATTCAAGGAAATTAAATTAAAAGCAAATAGCGAGAAGCCGATTTCATATTTCATTATATGGTTTTTTTGTTCAACGTGAAGTTGATAATAAGTCACTATTTCAATAAAATATATTTTCTTCTGTATGAAATTATAGACGACTTGCATACTTCAAAAATGGGCTTAAACCAATGCAGTAATGCTTGGAGAACATATTTATCAATTTCATTACTCAATTATCTAAATGATTCACTTTTTTTGTTGATGAAATAATTTACTTATTTTATGTAAATAAAATAACTGGACAAATTTGCAAATTTCGTGTTTTACAGTAAAAAAATTTTAATGTCTCCATAAGTTCGATAAATTAGGAGAAGTGTGATAGTAAGGTGCAAACCTTGATGAAAAGTTAATAATTTTTATTATTTTAAACAATCGGATCTCGTATGATTTATGTAACATCAGTTATACGGACAGTCCTTACCAGTGATTCGTTCTATCAGTATTTTTATTAAAGTCGCGTGTCACATTAAATTTTTTTAATATCAATATTCAGTGTTAACTGTCAGTATTTATGGACCATCAAAATGTCCAACATTTGAAACACATGACTGAAGACGGTTAGTTCTAAGCTGTTACGCAAAATCTTCCTCAAAGGCGTACGTACATCTAACATTTTTTACATTAGTTTTAAACGTCAAATCGAGACAATAACATTCTCATTACACTTTATATAGACGTCTTGACCTTTACAATTCCAGAATTTTATAAAAAACAGGTATTCAAAAATTATTTTCGAAAATAGTGATTTTTCTAAAAAATTGTTGTATGTCAAGCATACATTGAGAACCCCGGCAATCTGTGATTGTCGACGGAACTTCGTTCAAATTTTCTTTCG
>JAUMHM010039853.1:0-15611 GCA_032362435.1 Melikaiella ostensackeni
TGCAATGTTCACGAAACGTCGGCAAGATTCGTAGTTTTGCACACGATTGAAACCCGAAACACCTCCTTTCATCAATATCTATTTTCTCAACTGTTCCCGGATTTACATGTTTTCTTTTTATCAGACTTACTGCGCTACCGCTATCGAGAAGTACTCGAAAGGTTAGACTATACATTTCATCATGATCTTCCACCTCCATGTCAACAATTCGGTGAAAATTATACTCGTCTGCCGCTGGATTGATGTTCGCCACCTCCTGATGTGATCTTCTCTTTCTTTTAGGACACTGCTAAATTTTGTGGTCCTCCGCCCCACACTCATAACAAACGCCCCTCTTTCTAGGCTCTTGGTCACATTTTGTGGCTATGTGACCCAGTTTGCCACAATTGTAGCACTTGACACTTGACTACAGCATTGTAGCACTTGACTACATGGAACTGGTGAATCCTGGCTTGATTTCGTAGCAGAACATCTGGTATTCCATCCATGAAGGAATCCACTCTTTCCTCCTCATCAATTGAAATCTTGTTGGCAAGAATGGTCTTATCGTGAATGTACTCGCTAAAAGACTCCCCTCTCCTCCAGACCCTATCTTTAAATTTCTTCCGCAGGAGAATTTTATTTGGGCGTCAGAAGAACATTTTTCCTATCTCCGTGAGCAACTCGTAAACTGTCATCTCAATATGTTCCGGTTTTGAGTGAAACCATGATAGGGCCTTTCCTTTTAGTCTTGAGCTGATCAAAATTCTTGTGATGTCATACTCGAGCTCATAGACTGTTCGTAGCAGACGCACCTGTCACTGCCATCCTTCCAAGTTCCCCTCAGAACCATCGAACATGCTTAAAAGTTCGCCAATCAATGATAGGTTTATCCGAGACACTCCTTGCTGTCTCTGTCCAGAACGTTCACTATCACTCTCCTGTGATGCCGTCTCGTTTCCGTCATTGGATGTTCGTGGTGTCTGCACACGATTTACTACCATTCCTGGGCCTTGTCTCTCCGATGAAGGGGGGTAATTCAAATTTTCGATTCGTGATGATGATGATGACTCCATGGTATCGATTTCTCGCCTCGTGCTTTCCAGCTGATTCGCAATTGCTTCTTGTTGAGCAGAAACTTCTCCTAGGACTCGTCGACGTTCTCCATCCTGAGTCCTTCTCACTTTTTGACTCCTCAGCTCCTCGATTTTCTTCTCAGCGGCTGCCAGTCCTTCTAATAACTTATCATTTTGCTTCTTAATTAATTAACTTTCATCCTGTTCGCCATTTTTCCTCGTTTCGCTTTCATGAATGAAATCGTCCGCCTGATCAGTCTCGAAGTCGCGCATCCAAACTCCTTCTGGATCCTTCTCCGAGAGTCATAATATGAGTGCTGCCTTATTCCCCGTTGTAGTGCAAACAGGACGTCATTTTCCAGATACGCGTCGCCAACCGTCAAACATTCGAAATTCGAACCGAATCCCACTTCTAAATACTGTAAGCTCAAATATTTAAATCCACTCTAAGCTTTGTATCATAAAAGGGCCAAGAAACACAAGATTCATTTTAAAATAACCGAATAATAATTGATTAACAAATTAAAAGAATAAATATGTGTCATAGGTCAGTACCGGTATCCGCATCATTAAAAACTGCCGCCTTCTTCCTCGCCACACTTCACTCGTCCTCATCTCCACTCTAGGGTTTCTGATCAGTCACACACACACACACACACACACACACACACACATCCGTATCTATACACAATGTCCAGCTATACACATACCATACACTTACACAGTCATACAACCATACATCTTACATATACAACAATATTTACTTAGGAATAAATAAAGAATAAATCAAAGACATATCTATAAACGAATAATACTACAACGTGGAATACGGTATATTCAAATAGAATTGAAATTTGATACAATTTATTTACAACAATATTTACTTGGGAATAAATAGAGGATAAATGAAGCGCATATCTATAAACGAATAAACACCACAATTTGGAATACCGTATCTAAATAAAATTTAAAATTGAAAACATTTATTATTAATTATTAGTAATTATTTTTTATTATTGTTTACATTCATAAATTACACCATGACAAATTCCAAATTTGTATTTTATTCACATGCCGTATTCCAAGCTGTTTTATTTATACAATTATAAATATGTATTTTATTTATTCTCTATTTATTCCTAGGTAATATTTTTGCAATTAAATGTTTTCATATCAAGATTCGCGGTAGCGAATCGTCGCCAAGTACAAAAAAACAGCTACCAAGAATCCTCATCTGGAATAATTATGTATTTTTGACATTTTGCGGATTATCGAAGCAATTCTCAACTGATTTCAATGAAACTCGGTAGCTGACTGCCCAACCTTCAAAAAATAAGTTTAGGCGTGATTTTATGTAATTTCCTCATAAACTGTGAGATTAAAACAAAAAAAAGAACATGAAGGCACCCAATTTTCGACCTGTGCTCACCTCTACATCCTAATCTATCGAACCGATTGGTCCCAAATTTTAACAAGAAGTCAGTAGCAACAGATTGTCGATATATCTTTTTGGAATTTTCAATATCCTTGATAGTTTTTAGAAAATTACGTATTGAGTGTAGAAAATGAAAATACAGAGATGACAAGAATGGTAAGATTTTAAAAACTATTCAAGATATCAAAAATTCTTGAAATATTTATCAAGAATATGTTGCTATAGACTTCTTATCAAAATTTAGTGTAAATACACAGTGTGATCTGGAAATAACCGAACTTTTAGTTTAAATCATAGAACACGTAGCGCCATCTGTTAAACGTTGGCAGCGTTAGAAAGGTACATTTTTTTTCTTTCAAGCGCAACCAAGTTCAAGCAAATCAGTTGGCAGGTCACAAAATTACGGACGTTTTAATGACAGTAGTTTTTGTGGTTATGTCGTAAAAACATAATGGAACAAAGAGCAAATATCAAATTTTGTTTTAAACTCGTTAAAAAATTTGCTAAGACTTACGAATTGTTAAAAAAAAGTTTATGGTGATGATTGTATGAGTCGTCCTCAAGTTTACACATGGTTTACACGATTTAAAAATGGCCGCGACGATTTAAATGATGATCCAAGACCTGGACGACCAGAAGCATTAAATCGTGCTGAGTTAGTGGAAAAAGTACGTGAAATAATCGCCGTCGATGCAAATTTTACTGTGAGAATGCTGGCAGAAGAATTAAATTCATCTCACTGTACAATCTACACAAGATTAACTGAAGATTTCGGTAAGAGAAAGATCTGTGCACGTTTTGTTTCACATCATGATAACGCACCACCTCACAAGACCAAAAAAGTCAACGAATTTTTGATGAAAAAACAGATTTGTGTCATCGACCACCCTCCTTATTCGCCTGATCTATCGCCGTGTGACTATTTTCTGTTCCCAAAAATGAAAACTGCAATGAAAGAAGCTTTTTACAATGACGTTCCAGCCATTCGAGCAGCCGTGACATAGGTGCTAAAGAACATCCCAAAAACCGAGTTTAAAAAGTCTATGGATAAATTGGTTGATCGTTCCAAACGTTATATTGAGTTAAATGGATCCTATTTTGAATAAATATTAACTTTGAAACATAATACCATGCTTGTTTTATTCTATAACTAAAAGTTCGATTATTTTTTAGATCACACTGTGTAGGTTGAATAGATTGGGCGGCAGCGGTGAGCAAATGTGAAAAGTTTAATTTTTTTACAATAATTCAACAATAATGGATTTTTTATCGAAACTTTTTGCCTGATATTTGACCTAGAGATCTGTGGCAACATGTTCTCGATATATATTTTAGAAAAATGCGATATGCTTATTAATTCAAAACTTTAGTTAATCATATTTTATGTTTAAAAATAATTATTTTTCACCTGCGCTCTCCTCTACCATCTACAACCTAATTTATCCAACTGATTAGCACAAAATTTTAAAGAGAAGTTAGTAGCAACAGATGCTTGATACGTGTTGCAAGAATTTTTAATATCCTGAATAGTTTTTATGATTACACGCATTTAGCGTAAAAAATTCAAGTCTAAATTTAAAAAATACAAAAAACCATGGAATCACACGAAAAACATCTTGGATGCAAGAAAATCTGCCACTTACAACTACATAAATTTGTGGAATCAAAGTTGGCCAAGTAACTAAGAAAAAAATATTTATAATAAAATATATTAAGAAAATTTTTTTATAAAGAATGACTATAGTGTCCAAAAAATGTTTATAATGTCTAAAATATCATTTAGAAATTTATCTTCAAAACTTCTTCAGGGTTGTTTATGAAAAAAGTTTCTTAATATATTTTATTATGAACATTTTTTTTAATTACTTGGCCAACTTTCATTTCACAAATTCATGTAGTTGTACTTGGAAGATTTTTTGCACCGCAAATGTTTTTGGTGGGATTTGTTCAGATACCGTATTCTGAATGTCAGTATTCATTCGTTTATAAAAATGCATTTTATTTATTCTTCATTCTATATTATATTACATTAATTATTCTTCTGTACTATTCAACAAATATTTTTTATCATACAATTCTTTTTCATAAACGTCTTGATTTTTCACTGGTTATAAAACGAAATAACACAATAAGTTATTTTTTTGCCTCAAAGTAAAACATAAAATTTTATAATTTATGTCAGATAACGTTAATTTCAATAATCGTTATAAATGTCCATGAAAATGAAATTCAGTTGAAATTTAATATTTTTACATATTTAAAATATTTATAGATGACTATGCTAAACATTTCAAGCTCGATTACTTTGTAAAATCATTATTGGTGCCATGTGAGAAGTGTATTTGTATTTAATCATAAAAATAAGGTGTTTCTCATTTTTCATCAGTACTTATTATTTTATTGAATTCTTGAAATAATCAAAAATACGTTCCCGAGATGAATATATGAAAAAAACGTGCCTTAACAATCAAAATAAATAAAATTTGTATTTTCCGCATGCATTTCAATAACTTTATGCCTAAAAGTGCAGTTAGCGCCGCCACACGCCCTCAGGCAAATCTCACGACACATTTTCTCTATAGGCCTTTATAGGAAAGTCATCTCCCTGGTTTTGTGAGAATAAGCGCAGATTATCTGATTTCGAGTATGATGAGTCAGTTTTCAGTGTTCTAAACTTCTTTCTTTGAAGACTATTTACCGGTTTCTTAATTTACAAAACAAAATTCTTATGAATTTCTGCATAGTAGAGCTAAAATGTTTCACACGGCCTTCATGCCAAACCTGTGCATTTCACCCTTATATTATTTCGTTTTGCCTTAACATGCGGCCGGGTAAGTCCTCCAAGCTGTCCTTTTTTGCCTGTTTGTGAATATTCGATACTTCTTTACATGTTTTTTTATTTATGGCGGGGGAAAAATGCAAAATGCTCCTGAAATCTCAATCTGTTGTTCCTGGAGTTCGACAATAAAATTCCTCTAAATGAATAGAATGATGTATTACTGTGAAATGAGTTTTCAAAACTTGGCCAATACTAGCTAACACTTTCACATTCTTCAGAATAGTATCCGTAGACATCATTGAGGTAAAACTAATTATTAAAATTTTTAAAATAGAGAAGCAAGAAGTGCACTGTAGATAAAATTGGTCACTGTATGAGTTAAAACAGACAGAATTTCCTGCAAATCTAGAAAAAAATGTGTCCAAAGTTATAGCGTGTTGAAAATTACCCACCTTATGAAAGTTCATTAAACAATAAGTTTTTTCTAAATATCGCGTTTCTGCTGCACTGTGCATATACCTGTATATCATAATAGTTAAGAAGTCAAATATATTATATTGTGTCATCTATTTATCCTAAATTATTTCATCAATATGGTTTCGACCAAGATATAGCATCAATTTTTAAAAGAAAACTCATTTTTATGGATATATTTCAGGAATTATTAATGCTTTACAGCCTTGCAGGAAATTTCGTGTTGTTTTATCATTGTGAGAACAACTTTTCACACTGAGTTCAGCACAAGCACGCTATAATTTGAGACGTATGCGAGATCAAATATTGTTTATTTTGTTTCGCAGGAAATTATATCTGATTTAACAGATATTGCGATTCTTTTTGTCTCAAGTACACAGGAAATCAGTTATTTCAAAAAACTAAAACTAAATTTTAATTTGGTCTAGAGTTAGATTTAAGGCTTTGAATCCAAAAAAGTTCGGGCTTGACTAAAGGACCCCGTACAAAATTTATGAAGAAAGCCTTTCGGTCAAATTATCTGATTACGAATTCTGATAAACATTACCTGAAGCATCAGAAATCTGAACTTGAACGAACTTTGACCAAAAGTACTTTTCCGTACATTTTGTGCGGTGTACTTTTCTAAATTTCTAGATCTGTTTGCATTATGTTCCATTCATATAGTCCAAGTCGAAACTTTATGCGGTGTTCAATAGCGACTGGATTGACTCCAAACAGTCTAAGTAGTCAGTCCCATAAGCGCCACAAAGTGGAGTAAAGGGACATTTTCTGTTTTAAAATTCAATAACATTTGATACAAATTACCAAAAAATATCTAAGTCTGATCCTCAGTTTTTAAAGTAAAGAAAAATGAACTTCAAGATGGAAGGTTGGATTGTTATACAATGTTAAGAAAAACGAAGTATCTCATCATCCCGGAATTCGGGACGACTAGAAAATCTTGCGCTTTAGGCTGGTCGTCCCAAATTTCGGAAAAGCTAGCATTTTTCACATCCATTTGATCAGTCTTTCCGAGAAAATTAGCTGTTATAATCTCATTGCTTCAAATATATAATTTCCTTAGTTCTTTGAGTTCAGCTGCATATTATTAAAGGAAATAATCAACAATAAAATATACATAAAATAAGAATTACTTTTAGCCGAATCACTACCGGCTTTAATTTTTTTTATACTGTAATTCGTCGTGGTCCAATGGTTAAAGCGACATACTAGAAACGCTTCCGACCTGGGTTCGCGTACTCGTGCTTTTTTTATTTTCTTCTTTTTTAAAAAATTCGCTGTAAATTTAAAAAAATGATAAAAGTATCCTTTAAAAAATTTTCAAAATAACATAAAAAATCAAACAGTTATTATTTATTATTCTAAGGGTAATTGGAAAGGGGAGATGGGTAGTAGAATCGAAACCACCATTTAATCTTCCCGTTTGTATGAAAATTATAACAATATATTAAAAAATCTGCCCCTGCGCGGGCACATTTTTATCGCGCGTTGCAGGCAATTTTGTAGGTCTTTTTGAAATGAGTAATTTGGCTGTTGAATCTCTCATCGTTTTTTGCGTTGTTTAGCTATAAATTTGAATTTTCGATGTTCTTATGGCATTTTCTACGTTTAAAACAAAAACTATTATTGCTATTGGAATGCGGTCACGAGCAGTTTTGTAGAGCTTTCAGAGACAAATAATTTTGGTTTCCTGTCTATTTATCTTATCTAGCGCCGTTTCGTGGGAAAATTGAATTATTACTTTTCTCAGTTTGATTTTTCATGGCTAACACCATAAATATTGGCAGTAGAAGGCTGGCTAACGAACGTGACCTGTCTTTTTGGACCACAAACCAGTGTGCAAAAGGAAATTCAAATTATAGTAGAAAATTCCTTGGAGAGGTATCGCGTCGTCAGGCAGCAGACATGCAGACATTTTCGTAAGAAGCATTTTTTTCTGACTCAGGTGGTCTCAAAACGTTGAGAATTGACGAAAACTGGATAGGTCCAAATTCACATGATTGTAAGAGACTCCATCATGAGTGATTAGAATGTAAAAATTCAAATTTTCTCGCCAAACTATAGGTGCTATTGAAAACTAGTGAAAAGCAATTTTGTAGGCCTTTTTGAGATGAGTTATTTTGTCGTTGAAGCTCTTGTCGTTTTTTGGGTTGTTGAGCTATAAATTTGAATTTTCAATTTTCTTATGGAATTTGCGTCGTTTAAAACAAGAACTATCATTGCTATTGGAAAATGGTTGGAGGCAATTTTGTAGAACTTTTAGTTGCAAGTAATTTTGGTTTCCTGTCTATTTATCACATCTAGCGTTGTTTCGTGGGAAAGTTGAATCATTGCTTTTCTCAGTTTGATTTTTCATGGCTAAAACCATAAATATTGGCAGTAGAAGGCTGGCTAACGAACTTGACCTATCTTCTTGTACCACAAACCAGTGCGCAAAAGGAAATTCAAATTGGGAAATTCCCTCAAAAGTTATCGCGTTGTCTGACAACAGACAGACAGACCGATATGATAATAAGGGTGAGATTATGACATCTTTGGCGACAAAATTTTGATGCGGATTCCTATAGGATTTTTTCCAGAAACACGAGTCTTAAACTTTTAAGCAATACCTCAAATAGTTTGCGAGATATGCGGGCAGGCACCCCTGTGACTGGTCACAGAAATAATGTAGGTCACATCGCTGTCCCTTTCCAACGTCTCGTAGGGGGCAAAAGATCACCCCTGTGACTAGTCCCAGGAATAATGTAGGTCCCATACCTACCCTCTTCCAACGTCATGTGGAGCGGGAGGGCACCCCTGTGACTCGTCATAGAAATAATTTAGGTCACATCCATACCCCTTTCTAACGTAATGTGGGGGCGGGAGGGCACCTCTGTGACTGGTCACAGGAATATTGTAGGTCACATCACTGCCTCCTTTCCATGTCTTATGACGACAGGAAGGCATCCCTGTGACTGTTCAGAAGAGTAGTGTAGGTCACATTCTTACTCCTTCACAATGCCTCGTGAGGAGCGTGAAGGCACCCCTGTGACTGGTCAGAGAAATAATGTAGATCGCATCCCTACCTCTTTATAATGTCTCGTTGGGGGGGGGGGAAATTACCTCTGTGATTGGCCACAAAAATAATGTAGCTCTCATCCCTACCCATTTTTTACGTCTCGTGGGGACGGGAAGGCACCCCTGTCACTGGACAGAAATAATGTTTGAAATATAAGTATTTGGTTCGTTTTCCTCGTTAAAAATACCCTGTGATAATAAATATTAAGAAGAAGAGGAGAAATTTGATTGAAAGTAATTCCTATTTTATGTATATTTTATTATTTACTATTTCCTTCCAAAATTTGCAGCTGAACTTAAAGGATTAGGAAAACTATATATTAGACGAAATGAGATTATAAAAGCGCATAATTTCGGGACGACTTGACGCATCCTAAAAAAAAACGTTTTTACATGAATTTGTAGGAACTTTTTTTGATATAAGATTTTTTTTAACTATTAGCCCCCTAGAGGGCCTACAATATTTTCCCCTTTACTCGTCGCAAATAAAATTCTCAGTCCGGTCACCTGATTAAAAGTTATCATTAAATTGTTTTAGATCTGTAAGGACTAATTTTCAAATCTTGACTTTTAACGTTAGTTGTCATAAAGAAATTTTATCAACGAATTTTCAAATTATATGTTTGCCTTACAAGTGCATTTCTGTATTGGAGCCAGTTGCCTCTTCAGAAAAGATGATCTTTAATCATGAAAATTTTTCATCCAATATTATTAGTTAACTCTATGAGCAAATGCACCTTCAGTACATTTACAGACAGATAGAGATCGTTTTTTCTTCCAAATATTTTCAAAGTACATCGATAATAATATTCATTGATGAATTTTTGTCATCTAAAGTGATCGGTTGATTTTGTATACAAGTTATATAAACAAATACACAGTGAACATATTAATAAGCAGATGGAAATCGTTTTTTTCTTCCAATTATCTTCAAATTATATTGACAGTTGTGGTTACAGATGAAAATTTTTCATCTGTTTGGTGATTTCATAAGTGAATTATCGACACTCTGCATTTGTTTATTTAATTTGTCTTTTAAATTAACAAATAATATTGGATGACGAAAATTTGTCACGAAACATCGCAGTCAATATAATTTGAAGACAACTGAACGAGAAGAAAACGATTTCTTTCTGTCTAGGAATGTTCCAACAGTGCATTTGTTCAAATCATTTGTTTATTAAGCCGAAAAATAATATCGGATTACAACGATTCATATGTAAACATCACAGTTAATATAATTTGAAAATAACTGAACGAAAAAAACGATTTCTTTCTTTCTATAAATGCGCTCACAGTGCACTTGCATATATAATTTGTTCGTAAGGTTAGCAAATAATATCGGATGACAAAAATTAATCAATAATCATCACATTTACTACAGTTTGAAGGAAACTGAATGAAAAAATGATTTATTTTTGTCTATAAATGTTCTCACAGTGTATTTGTTTATGCAATTTGTTTATAACATCTCAAAATAATATCCGATGACAAAAATTCATCTGCAAATTTCGCAGTCAATATAACTTGTAGGTAATGAAACGAAAAACGTAGAAGTATACTTCTACAACATAAAACCCCTAATGTTGAAAAATTTTTTATCTAATTTTTTCATGACAATCAAACATCATAAGTCATAAATTTTTTTGCATACGCTTCCACACAATCAATCTGAATGTTAGAGATCACAAAAAAATATTGAAAAATTATTAAAAAATGTATGAAGTATACATGTTATTCGCTTTTCGCTTCAACATAAAATTTTTCAAAAACGGACATTAAAAATATTTCAAAAATTCTGATTTGAAAAAAAAACTTAACAAGTTTCTGTAGTATACATCGAAGTATGCGACTGGGTGAGCCTTCTTTTAGTAATATAAGAATCATATTGTTATATTAGTGTAGTCGGTAGCATGCGTCGTTTGTAATTTAGCAGATAGAGTTCAGTTCTCAGTGAGTTCGAATTTGCTGTGATATTATATAGGTAATGAAATATTCAAAATCAAAAATTATCTTACATTTGATAATTAAGTTAATACTATTAGTTAGAAAAGTTGAAGATGTTTTCATTTTATTTTTTAATAACTTTTTCCATGCAGTTAGTCCTAGAGTTTATCTATACGTGCAATAATGAAAATTCATTGGGAAATTTCAAATAATTTTTCTTTAAAATACCTTTTTTCTGTGAAGTTTGGCCTACAATATTTATACCATAGGGTAGTAGAAAAGAATACAATGTTATTTAATCGTTTATCACTACTGCAAATAAGAATACCGCTGCGAAGTACTATGGGTGTATTTACTATGGATGTATTTATTCGTACTCATTTTATGAGCACTTTGCTTCGTTATAGGTATCAAATAAATCTGCTTCCTCATAGAGGAAGGATTTTCTATAAAAAAAGAAAAAAATGGACACTTTCAATATTTTTCATGCTTGTGTTTCTGACTCACCGAAAATCCTATTTTCAGAAAATCAGAGAGACCATCAAAAGTTCAATCAATGTGTATTGATACAACGAACAACTTTTTAACTTATGGTAGTGTTAAATATAACACTTAAAAAAAATTTTCCTCGAATAAAGAATGTAACTTTTCTTTTAAAACTTTATAAGTCGCTACTGATTGATCATGAAAGCTCATCGATAGTTCGTCAATAGGTCAATCGACGCGTCTCGGAGACGCGCACAATTACATCAAATACAGTACTGTTATATTCCCAATATAAAAAAATCCTCTTATAAACAAGGTAAATAATTTTGTTTAAAATTTAAAAAATGGTAATGGTAGGTCATGGAAGGTCATGAAAGGTTGTTCAATAGGTCCATCGATTGCGCCTCGAAAACGTGGACAAATACATCATATACAGTACTGTTGTATTTCTAATATTAAAAAGTTTTCCTCATATAAATAATATATTTTGAAAAATCAAAAATAGGTATTGCTAGATCATAAGAGGACATGGAAGGTTCTTCAATAAGGTAAATGTCCCAGTTTGGGCGAGTGTAAGGATTCGTGCGGCGTATTTTGCTTGTAAAAGTATTTTAAATCTTATGAATCCAGAAAAGTTCCTAATATCGCACAGTTTGAACATTTTTTCATCAATATTTTGTCTGCTCATCGATATAAACAAACAATGTTTATTGAATAATGGAGAATATTTCCTGCTGTTTCAATGAACCTATTTGGGCGAAAGAATTTTTCCTCTGACCCAGTTTGGGCGAATCGAATGTCCCAGTTTGGGCGAGCGACGCCATGTTTGATTTCCTACAGTGGTGGGATATCGTGATGATTTATTTGCAGTCATGTCTTTTTCTATTACAAATGAAATTCTATCGTTGTCTCTTTCTCGAAAGATAACATTTCAATGGCACCACACGTTGCTCGCCCAAGCAGGTACAAGGAAGTACGCTGTCCCGAATAGGGCGGAAAAAATGGCTGTCACGTTGTCATTGTAATTTTTTCGCGTACATTATTATCAATTATTCAATACAAATGTATAATAAAACACGCGTCATGCCAGGAGAAAGATTTAAGAATTGAGATAGTGTGCTTGTCATCTAAAAAAATTAATAATTTTTATGTAACCTTGTTGTTTGTGAACACTCGCCCGAACTCCTCCAACCGTTTTTTCCGTCCGTATTAAGGAGGCAAAAAATATACGAATTATGCATTAACTTTGAGTTATATTGACGAGCCCATTCGAAAAACTTATAATTATTACTTACTTTTCGAAGGAATACTCGCACCACAAAATTGTTCAAGCACTGTTGTGACGAAAAACAACGCATCGTGTCAACTCCCGAACTGACAAGCCGAGAGCAGTGATGCTCGATCGGTCACAGATGGCGACGCGCGTGACTATATAACGTTTAAACAATACGAATACATAATAAAATGACCTATATCAAAAATATATTTAATCCATTTCAGAATGTGATTTAACTATTGTTAGTGTCATTAACTTCAAGATTGCCACGGACTTACCTATAGTATCTGAGCATTCGCCCAAACTGGGTCACTCGCCCAAACTTGAACATTTACCTTAGGTCATTCGATGCTTCTCGAAAACGCGAACAAATATATCAGATATATTACTGTAGTATTTCTACTGTCAAAAAAGTTTCTCTCATATAAACAGAAACCATTTTTTGAAACTTTAAATACGTACTAGTAGGTCATAAAAGGTTCCACAATAGATCGCTCGATGCGTCACAAAGAAGCGAACGAATATGTGAGGTATAGTATCGTTGTATTTCAAATATGAAGAAGTTTTTCTTATATAGACACGGTAAAACTTTTTGCTTCAAATCACTTAACGCAAAAAAAAACCACTTCAAAATGGCCAATCTAACTCAAAATTCTATCAAACCTGGTCATCAATTGGAGCTACAATTCGTCCAAATTTTATGACCATTTCTGTTTCACTTTTTGAGATATGGTAAGCAGAAAAAAGCTACAGAGACACACACACACAAACACATTTTTAACATATTTTTTCACGCCGATGCCAAATCCGGCCGGGCAATTAAAGTATGATTCCATGAGCAAAACGCGCTGAAAATTACTATTTTAACCGTCTAAAGCCTGAATTATTTTCACCGAATCAATTTCATCATTGATAGTATTTAAAGATTTTTGGGTCACTGATTTCAAACCCAGTCAAAAGGACCCCACACCAACTACATGATAAAAAAGGTCCCGGTGGATCTGTTTGGTTTTTTTATATTTTTAAGCTTATGTTCTCCTGATCGAAAAAATTTTAATGGCAAAAACTCAACTATGGACGGTTTTTGCGCTACGATGATAAAAATATTATATTTTGCTACATATTTTTATCTGCGGAGTGGAATACGTCACAGATTTTTTGCCACCTTTTGCATTGCTTACGTGCAAGTTCATGCAGGAAAATAATTGCACGCACGAACGATGAGAGGTAAACGCGTTGGAAGAGACAGGCGCTAAGCGTGCAGGCAACGCACTAAGCAACCATATAGTTGAATATTATCAGAGCTTTAAGTGCGAAATTCGGTTTCTATTATCAAGACGCATTGTGTTGTCTGAACCGGCAATAAAAATAAGTAATAATTTTCTCCCAATGCCGAGTGACAACTACTACTTGCTTTCGAATGATTGCACATCAAGTTCGTCGCAAAGCGCTTAAGGTGAGTGGCTAGATAAAAGAATCGACACCAAGCGCTGCAGTTTGTCATTGATCAACTGGTTCAAGTCAAGCACTCTAAGACACCTTATAAGGAATGCTTCTCTCGTCCCAGCGCTTTCGCCCTACCTTCAACGCTCAGCGTTTAAGGGAAGCACCCAGGCAAAAAAATCAACTCCCAGCGTTGGTGTTTGGCGCTGATCAGCCAATTCAAGTCCGCAATAATCGTTTGAATGTCTTTCATGTCAAAGCCTTGTCATGACAAGTCGTGTAGAGTCACCGAATCTGACTTAGGTCACAGATAGCCTTGTGAAGTTGCTTCACATCAGGCATGATCACTTGTCTGTATTTCATATAGGTATTTGGAAATAGTCACTTGAATCCACCTGATGCTACATATTCATGTCACGTGAAGTTATGAAAAGTCACTAAATGTTACTTGTGTCACGGCAAGTCTGATAAAGTTGCTTGAAGTTACTTATAGTCTCTGCCTGTCACTTGACCGTTGATGTTGTAGTTACTTGATTTCACTTGATGTCACTGCAAGTCGCGTGAAATAACAGAATGTGACTTGAGTAGCAGAATGTCTCCTGAAGTTGCTTGCAGTCAGTCAGTTTCACATATCATATATTTGGCAATAGTGACTTTAATCCACTTGACGTCATCAGCAAATTGCGTAAAGTTATGTAAAATCACTGAAGAAGACTTGAGTCACATAAATGACACAACATATTCCTCTTAAAAAAGGTGGCCATGGCTTTTAGAAACCGTTTACCGTGTTATGTTTGCGATAGATCATTTCGGTAAGGTATTTTGGCTCGAAATGATGGAAATGCAAACTCAGATAAGCGCGAAATTACTATTCGCAAACGTGATGGTTTCGGTGGAGTACCACTTATTATCATACCTCTCACGAGGCTGTACATTAATAGCAACCAATCAGTTGGGATTAAAGGCAGAGACCATAAGTGATTTCAAGCAACTTTATAAGACTTCCCGTGATACAAGTCACATTTAGTGACTTTACGCAACTTCTCGTGACATGAATATGTATCATCAGGTGGATTCAAGTGACAATTTACAAATATATGGGATACAAACAAGTGACCCTAACTGACATCAAGTAACTTCACAAGGCTTTCCGTGACCTAAGTCAAATTGAGAGACTCTACACAACTTATCAGGACAAGGCTTTGACATATGAAACACACGAATATCACGGACTTAAACTGGCTGATCAGCGCCAAACAGCAACGCTGGAAGTTGATTTTGTGATCTACGTACCTACCTTCAACACTTAGTGTTAAAGCTAGGGTGGGAGCGTTGGAACGAGAAGCATTCCTTTTAAGGTGTTTTAGAGTGCTTGATTCAACTGGCTGATCAGCGCCGAACAGAAACGCTGAGAGTTTATTTTGTTGTCTGGGTGTTTTTCTTAACCGCTTAGCATTGAAGCTAGGGTGGTAGCGTTGGAACGAGAGAAGCATTCCTTATATGGTATAGCAACCGAGTTAGAGACCTTTTTTGTAAGGCGCGTACAGGTCAACCTTTGTTTATTTAACAATACGTAACCAATGCCAGTATTTAAGTAGGATCTCGAAGAATAGATATGCCAATTTTCACACATTTCGGCCTTATTTCTACAAAGTT
>JAUMHM010039864.1:0-15611 GCA_032362435.1 Melikaiella ostensackeni
AAGAAGGGGTGAGAAAACAGTATGCAACATTGCCTTAAACGAAGAGAGGATAGAACAAGTTGATGAGTTCGTGTATCATGGAAGCTTATTTACTGCTGACGGAAAGATTGATGCAGAGATATCCAGATGTTTGAACGAGGGTAGAAAGATTATCGGCAGTGTGTAAGCTATTACTAGAAATAAGAATGTAACGTCCGAAGCTAAAGTTAAAATATATAATTCTGTGCTTGCACCCGCAGTGCTGCATGGTAGGAAAACCTGGTCGTATCAAAAAAGGATAGAAGTGAAGTGAACGCGGTTGGCGTGCAATTCCTGCGGAATATATGCGATAAAACGCTAATGGACAAAGTGAGTAATGAGTAGGTTTTCAAAGAAGGCGGTGTAGATGAAACATTGATTGACAAGAGTTAAAGAAATTTGCTGAGATGGTTCGATCATGCTGAGTGAATGAATGAAGGACGTTCAACGAATCAAGTGTATTTAAGTAAAGTGAGCGGTAGTGTACCCAGAAGTAGACCAAAGAAAGTATGACTGGAATGTGCGAATGAAACTCTGAAGCGAAGAGATGTAAAAAGTCGTAGAAACACAAGAGCTTACACGAAACGATGTATGAATGTAAAGAAAGCAAAAGATGTATGCAAGGATAGGGATGTATGGAGGATAATTGTTTATAAGAAGAAGAGTGACGTCTGAAATGAAATATTTTGGATGCTAATGGGCCCACTTCAAGAGAATTTCTTAGTGAACGTAGTTGGGGTAAAGAGTATGTATTTTCTTATGGGTTCATAAGTCAATTAGTCAGTTTGAATGTTTATGTGTGAATCGTAATGTATGATGGCTTTGTGAAGCACTTCTCCTGGGATGATTACTAGGGAGATAGATCAACGACCCGTGTCAGAGAGTGGGACAAGTGTATAGTTGTAATGAACAACACGCGACGACTTTTAGATCGTTCTAAAACTTATTCCTTCTTCTACACATCCAATACGCATTCTCTATAAGTGCGCGAAGCTTAAAACTACTTGCAAAGAGGGATTCAATTTCAGAACAAAGTTTGCTGCAGAGTATCCTCGTGTACAGAAAGCTGCGATGAGAGATCTCGTTGCTAAGATTATGGACCCCAGGGATTTTTCTTATTGTCAGTCATGGAATGTTTTACGTAGTATCAATAACTATTCACGAGCTTACATTATCTATGGCAGACTCAATTCAGTTATATTCCATCGGCGTTTTTTAGGGTTTCGTAGTAAACCCTTATTATATCGTGCTAGCACCTGTCCATCTCTTAACTCACCTACACAAAAATTATTCAATCTACGAACCTCAGGTTTTTTATTTGTTCAGGATTTGACATATAATCTCACGCCTGTGAGTATAGTATGTGGAATATTGTGCATTCGGTGTAATTATTAGTCAGTGGATGTCAGGTAATTCGTTTCTTACCTATAATGTCTTAGGTTAAGGTGCCATCGATGCACACACATTCATAGTTTAACGTGGCATGTTGCACACGCACTGTCAGTATTCAGTAGACAACTAGTCTCGACACACGAGAGACGTCTCTGTGTCTATTTCGGGCGTCTCTTATGAGTCCACTGTCTGTAGTTCCTATTTATGTTCATAAATTCGTAGTCTCGCGAATACAATAAAGTTCAGTTTCAGCGTCAATGTGTCTCACCACTTTCTTCCTATCCACTAAGCTTTCATTCTCAGAGCTATCCGCAACAGTATTCGCCCCGTAAAGTGACTACTGCGGAGCGCAGAAAAATACTGAGAACCTTCGGAAAGATCTGCGCCTCAATTCACCGCTCTTGCCCCATAATGCAAGCGAAACTTTTTGCAACAACCGTGTATAAAAACGCGAGTTTTTAAATGTCCGTGAAGCGTGTCAGAAGTAAGTCGAATCGTGACCGATTGACGGAATAACATTATGTAAACATTGTACGACAAAAGGTTTTGTTCGGCAGTCGGCACGTATAACAGGGTTGTCAGTCGACATCTAGTCACTGATTGTATAGGAAAAGCAGACGCAGACACCTTGTTTATCTACATCTTAAAGGCTTTAGATACCAATGGGCTGTCTCTAAAAAATACTGGCAATATCTTGTGATGGCCCTAATGTTAATAAGAAAGTCTTACGGTTATTTTCAGAGAAACTTTAGGAATTTTACTATGAATTTCTGACTGACGAAGGAACTTGTCAGATCTCACAAAAGGGTTCTTATGTAAATTATACAGAATGCTTGCTTTCGGACGTTTTTGATTCTATTATTACGTTCTAAAATAAAAATGTTTCAGCTAAAAACTTCACCAAATGTAAGGTACCCTGAAATTACAAAGGTTGTCCATCGTAATGCAGATGTAGAAAGAGGATTTATTAAATCTGTACAACTTCAAACAAAGGATAAGGCTCAAATGTCTAAAGGAATGCTCAGTGCCAAATGAGCCATCACTGCGGTCTTCAATGGCATGATTTCGTGGTTCTTAAAAGCCCCTATACCAGATGAGCTTTTAAAACGTGCTCGACTTGCGCATGATTCGTACCAATTACATTTAGGAATTAAGGCACGGATTGCTAATAAAAAAGCTCAGCAACAGGTGTCTAAAGCTTGATGTCGAACAAATGAAAAGTTGATCTTAGAGAATATCGATAAGGAAAAATAGACAATAAAAGTCTTGGAGAGAAACTTTAATCTGCCGAAGAATCATAAAAAAGGCTACAAGCGATGCTGAATCGGTAGACAAATTAGAGCAGAGTATACAGACGAGAAGGTCCAGTGTTATAGATTCGATCGTACATAATGAAAAGAAAAAACTGTAGAAAGTATTTGTTTTTTTATTTACTTTTTAATTTGCTTGTAATAAGCTTCCTGATTCATCAACTTGAGTCCTTGCAAGCTTTATTTCTTACATCTTCGAATTTGGGCAAAGATTTCAGCGTTTTGCTTTTCGCTATAAGTACCCTTAGTAGATAATGTAATATTTTGCTCTTCGTATTTAGATATAACATATTTACCTTAACGAGATGTGCACCAAGATGAAAAAGTATGCCATAAGGGCCTAACTGTGAATTTGCGCTCAAGTGGCTGTGCGCATGCTCAGTCGTTTCATGCTGAACAGCTGATGACGGCTGACAAGTTTTGAAGCGAAAATGAAATTGGCAGTTTTTTGCATTGAAACTTGGATTTTTTTATCATCGTCCAAGTATTTTATCACGTCCAAACGTGCGGCTCGACCGAAAATAAATTTCACCCTCAATTTTCTCGAAACCTGATAATATTTTTTAATCGAAACTTTTTTCATCGACTCAGCAACTCAATAGCTGAAAATTAAATTCTCACTTATTTTCAAATTGAAAATTGGATTCTTCATTACCATCCGAATTCGGAAAAGCGTGCGCGTCACTGGAAAAAAATAATTTCGCCCTCAATTTTTTCGAAACCTAATAACATTTTCCAAACAAACTTCAAAAATTCGACTTTTGAGGACGTTTCTTGTCTCTCCTGTAAAATTGTATAAATGTGGGTTAGGCCCTTGTGGCTTGCTTGCTTTTAGTTCAAAAACTCAATAGCTGTAAAGAAATTCTTATTCTCAACTTTAAAAGCGGATCCAGATAAAATTCCAAATAGCTGAACTCCCAGATTCCCTTTAAACTCCGTTTACTCTCGTATTTTGACGCACTGATTATGAATATGATGGTGAAAATTACAGAAAATTCGATTTTCATGGTAAGACCATGAAAAAACCATAAAAATCATGGTTTTTTCCGTTTATCTCTGCCAATACACTGCGTATATTCGTCAAAAATACGATGTCTAGTCTCCGAACATTCTCTTTAACCTCTGCAGCCCTCAATTGGAAAGGTGTGTGGGACGCAAGTTCAGCATCTGAACTGAGGGGGTGGAGTTTCATCCAGAGGGACTTTAAGACCATGTCCTCTAGGGTGTTAGTGGGAGGTCCTGCTGCATTTAACATCTTTAATGCAAGCACCTCCCGCATCCAGGCGTACCGCCAGGGGATCGAGTGACCAAGGTTGGATTAGCTGTCTTACTTTAGGAGTGACGCCTCCCGAATTCAGAGGCACAATAAAGTCGACGACCATGAAGTCGGAACGCCGTCAAGACAGGATGTGCTGCTGCGAACGTGAGTGTTTGATCCTTAAACGTTAATTTTGTATTTTTTTGTTTCCTGCATTTTTTCACTGAAGAAACTTTTCTGGGACTGGACTTTCTGGGACCGCTGGGGAGACGAGGGCGAGTGAGTGAGGCCAAAAAATTGTTGCCCCTTCCCTTGGCCCAAAATACAACAGATGCCCCAGAGAGTGTCCCCTCAAAATCTGAGGCCGGTCGGGTCTATGTGGCCCTCGTAAAACTGCACCAACGTTCCGCCAATCACACGCGACAATAAAAGTCGCGTGAACTGGCGCGTGCCGTAGCTTCAGCCCTTTTCAGCTCGGTGGTGAAAACATCGAGTGGCCCTGGCTTCAGCTAATGACGCCAAATGCGCGATGAAAGTGACGGAAGTCGCCCCACCCCCCAGCGGCAAACAAGATTAACGAATGCAAACGCCCTGGCCTCAAGTGCACATAGGGTGGCGCCGCCGCCCGCTTACGGCTCACGTTTATTCCAGCTTCTGATCAGGAGAGCCCTGGGTCCGAGAGCGGGGAGAGAAGGCTGCCGGGCAGCCTTCCACCCCCTCGAGGGATACTCCGCACGCAGCGCTATTTGCGCTAGTTCCAGACATGCCTTGGATGATATCAGCATCAGGGCACTGACGATTGAAAAAATATGGCAGGCTACTGTCTTGATGATCGTAAAAAGATTAACAAGACACGCATGGCGGTCATAACTGGAAAAGTCAGGGAATTAACCTCCATCGTCAACAAGCTTCACCTCCGGAACGCGCGACAGGAGGGTCACCTTCAGGAGGTGAATGGCAACAAAATCGCCCCAAAATCACTTCTGAGGGGATGGCAGGCGACCGATCGATCGGTAGTAGGCCTCGTTCTTACGTGGAAAAGTTGAAACTGTCGCTCGGCCTTCTCGGTGCCGCCTCCTCCCCCGCTATCACTAAAGTGGTGGCTGGGGTGGATGCGGCTCCTCGCACAACTGTTGCAGACCCTTCAATAGTGGCCAAGCGTATGCAGCTTCCAAAGCGCGCCTTTCAGCGCAGCCTAGTCTGGACGAAAGCGCTAACTCGCAAGGGTTCGCTCTCATCAAAAGGCGCAGGAGGGGTGGAAGCAGAAAAAGAAATCAGGGGGCTGCAACCACATCTCCTACGGCCCGGCCGGGTTCCGCACCTGCACAACCTGTCGTGATCCTGGGCGGAACTTAGTCACCTGAAACGGAGGGTAATGCATTTCAGGAGACGGTTCGAGACCGGAAAAAGGCCAACGCAGCCCGCCCTCGGTCTTGAGGCGTACCACGACCTGAACAAGACATACCAAAATTTGAGTGAGAAGACTGCTACGGACGCACAGGCTAAATTCCTCAACTTCGAGGATAATCGCGACCCTTGGGGTTTAGTGTACAAGACTTACATACGGAAAAATAAGTCGGCGACTAACAACGTACTTTGCATGGTCAGAGATGAGTATGGCGGTCCAGTGAATTTCATTCGCGAAAACGCCGACCTTTTGATGAAGGCCTTTGTTCCGGACAAATCTGGGGAAATGCAAATCCCTCACGATGTCGATGACAGCATTCTCCGTTTTTTCGCCTGGTGAACGCGTCCTTGAGGCTGGGTATCTTTCCCAGAGTATGGAATGAGGAACAGCTCTGCAACATCCTCAAGAGCCAGGTTTTCTAGGCTCTTGCCAGATCGGCCTTATGAATAATAGATCGACAGAAGCTGCGATGAGTAATATTCGAGAATTGTGGTTGAGCACGAGGAACGACTTGTGCCTGCCCTTCTCTTCGATATCACTGGCACTTTCGTTAACGTCAGATGGCTCCTGGTGATGCGTGGTCTCAGAAAACAAAAAGAATGTCCTCGAAGTTCTAGAGCACTACTTTAACGATAGGCATATGGCAATATCGTGGGACGGCATCAGTGTTCTAAAGCGTACGACCATTAGTTGCCCTCCTTGGTCCATGTGTTTGGAACATTGTCTTCGACGATCATCATCGCTGCAAACTCGCGAAGAAGCTCTAGAGAGTAGGCACAGCAGGTCGTCAATGCCATCGTCGACTGGTTTCGAGACGCTGGATTGAAGCTTTCTGAGACAAAAACGGAGATAGTCATCCTCAGGTATCACAAGCACGGGCGCCCGTAATTAAAGTGAACGGGACTTCGATCTCGCTCAAACGCAGCGTGCGAAGTCTTGGATTCCCATGGCACGCAGACAGCAGACAAATTGAAAAAGATCACCGCAGCCATCCGGCGCGTCGCACCGAGCAAGTGGGGAATGAGCTACCGCGCGATGAAGATCCTCTATGGTGGCCTTTTCAAATCCATTGCTGGCTATGCTGCAGCCTGATGGTTTGACCTAACAACTGAACCGGACTGGCGTATGCTCGGGTCTGCCCGGAGACAGGCCCTGCCTGCCTTGGCGAGGGCCTACGGAACGGCCTCACCGGACGCATTATGCGAGTTGGCGGGCGTGGCGCCGATATGCCTTCTTCTTTCGCAAAAGTTCGCATTGTACATTATGCGAAACGGCAGGAAGGTCATAGTTGGCGATCTGACCACACCAGCTGACTGGCTTGACAGCGACAGCGCCTCATCAATTAACGATGAGGTCGTCCGATGACGGCACATCATTGTCTTCCTGACATACGAGAGCGACTTAGTAGCACATGGATTTACCCAAATTACCACGTGTCGCAATTCCTGACCGGTCACGGTGACTTTACTACCAATATCTGGCAGATGAGTCTCGGTGACGGTCCAGCGTGCAGGTTAGTTTTACCCTACTGTTGACTCGTCGTTGCGATAGTAATCCTGCTTAGTACAAGTGAAACCGCAGGCAGGGCCGCCGAGAGGTGTGGAGGAGAGGCAGAGTTGACATTCCGGGGCCCCGGGTCCCACAGGGGGCCCGTGGTCTTGAAATTCAATTTTTTTTAGTTTTGATCTCCAGCAATTTAGATAGTTTAATTAGACTCAATAATATTTCTTTACATTCAGTTCTAAATCATTTCAAGAGAGACCAAAAATTAATTGCGTCGATTTCATTAAACTGTTGCCGTTTTTACATCTCGCCAGAACATAGTCACGTTTCCTTCAAAAATTTTCCCATGGTATAAGCATCATTTTATAAATAGAAAAAAATACCGAGCGACACCGAGTATCGTTCTTAGCCTAAACACTTAAGCGACAGTGGTGGTTTATAATCATATAAGCGATAGCAGATATGTTATAAATAATTCTTTAGTCCTACGAGATCAGCGACTCAGCTTGATTCAGCGTTTAGTTTTTTGGTTTGCACTCGACATGAGAAGTCATTTTAGAAGTTGTTTAGTGAAAAAAACTCTTTTTTTGTGTGTTTGTGCGTGAAATACACAGTATTGTGCTAAAAGTGAGCTACAAACATAAGTCGAGTGCACAGAAGCGAAAGGAAAAAGAAGAACAAGAAAAAGAGGCATCGAAAGGACAAGTTTCCTTGAACAGATTTTTGAAGGTTTTCAGCCCTGAAGCTGAAGCTTCATTAGAGGTTTCTTCAACATAAAGTACTTCGGAACCTCTCAAAGACACTGTCCACCCTATTGCCGATAACGTTGACAGCCTCCCTCTCTTAGAAATAGCTTCCGTGGATGGTAACGCCAGTGCTCATTCAACTGCACCTCCTTCATCTCAAACTTCACGTTCATTATCCTCCATTATTGAAACATATTTTTATATCGGATCACTCACATGATCACCCCACAAAATCGCATGAAAGTTTGCCACAGTGTTTTCCAAAAGATTGTATCGGTTGTGAGCTAGAGATCTCTATTTTCAAGAACAAACTAGGAAATGGTGAGATTGTGCTTAGTGACTGGTTAGTGTGGAGCAGAGCGAAGGAAGCCCTCTATTGTTTGCCGTGCAGAATTTAAAGCACACTTCCATGTGCTACTAAGTACTACCAAGTCGCCCTCGTATGTCAGGAAGACAATGATGTGCCGTCATCGGACGACCTCATCGTTAATTGATAAGGCGCTGTCGCTGTCAAGCCGGTCAGATGGTGTGGTCAGATCGCCAACTGTGACCTCCCTGTCCTTTCGCACGTTGTACAAAGCAACTTTTTGCGAAAGAAGGAGGCATATCGGCGCCACGTCCGCCAACTCGCATAATGCGTCCAGTGAGGCCGTTCCGTAGGCCCTCGTCAAGGCAAACAGGGCTTGCCTCTGGGCAGACCTGAGCCTACGTCGGTCCGGTTCAGTCATGAGATCAAACCATCCAGATGCGGCATAGCCACTGGCTCGGTGCGACGCGCCGGATAGCTGCGGTGATCTTTCTTAATTTGTCTGCTGTCTTCGTGCAGTGGGAATCCAAGACTTCGCACGCTGCGCTTGAGCGAGTTCGAAGTCCCGTTCACCTTGATTACGGGCGCCCGGATGTTTCATTCCGAGGCGTACGGCTTCTGTCGGTTCAATCGTGATTAGATTCGCGATATTGCTATGTGCCCATCGCTGAAGTACTACTCGAGAACGCCGAGAACATTCCTTTCGTTTTCTGAGACCACATATCACCAGTAGCCATCTGACGTTATCGAAAGCGCCAGTAATATCGAAGAGAAGGGCAGGCACGAGGCTTTCATCGTGCTCAACCGCAATTCTCGAATATTACACATCGCATCTTCTGTCGATCTATTTTTTATAAAGCCAAACTGGCAACAGCCAGGAAAACCTGGCTGTTGGAGATGATACAGAGCTGTCCCTCCTTCCATAGTCTGGGAGACACCCAGCCTCAAGGACACGTTTACCAGGCGAAAGAACGGAGAATGATGTCATCGACATCATCAGGGATGTGCATTTTTCCAGAATCGTCCGGGACAAAGGCCTTCATAAAAAGGTCGGCGTTCTCGCGAATGAAATTCACTAGCCCGCCATACTCATCTCACGTACGTTGTCAGTCGCCGACTTGTTTTTCCGTATGTGATTCTTGAACACTAAACCCCAAGTGTCGCGATTATCCTCCAAAGTTGAGAAATTTCGCCTGTGCGTCCTCAGCAGTCTTTTCACTCAAATTATGGTACGTCTTGTTCAGGTCGTGGTACGCCTCTAGATTGAGGGCATGCTGCATTGGCCTTTTTCCGTCCTGAAACCGTCTTCTGAAACGCATTAACCTCCGTTTCAGGCGACTAAATTCCGCCCAGGATCACGGCAGGTTGTGCGAGTGCGGAACTCGACCGGGCCGTAGGAGCTGTGATTGGAGCCCCCTGATGTCCTCGTCTGCGTCCACCCCTACTGCGCCTTTTGACGAGTGCGAACCCTTACGAGTTAGCGCTTCCGCCCAGACTAGGCTGCGCTGAGAGGCGCGCTTTGGGAGCTGCATATGCTTGGCTACTGTTGGAGGGGCTGCAACAGTTGTATGAAAAGCTGCACTTGCCCCAGCCACCACTTTAGTAGTAGCGATACTACCGATCGTTCGATCGCCTGCCATCCCCTCAGGAGTGATTTTGCGGACGATTTTGTTGCCATGCACCTCCTCAAGGCGACCCTCCAGTCGCGCGTTTCGAAGGAGAAGCTTGTTGAGGATGGAGGTTGACTTCCTGACTTTTCCACTTATGACCGCCATGTGTGTCTTGTTAATCTTTTTACTATCATCAAGACAGTAGGCTGCCATATTTTCTTCAATCGTCAGTTCCCTGATGCTGATGTCATCGAAGGTCTGGTCTGGAACTGGCGCAAACTACGCTGCCTGCGGAGCATCCCGTGTGGGTTGAAGGTTGTCCATTAGCCTCCTCTCCCCTCTCCCGGCCTCAGGGTTGTCCTGATCAGAAGCTGGAACAAACGTAAGCCGTGGGCGGGCGGCAGCGCCACCCTAGGTGCACTTAGGGCCAAGGCGTTTGCGTTTGTTAATCTTGTTTGCCGCTAGGAGGGAAGGCCACTTCTGATGTTTTCTCCACCGAGCTGAAAAGGGCAGAAGATTGGGTTTCTTTCTCTACACGGGAGGAAGCGGACGTCGCGGCACGCGCCAGTTCGTGCGACTTTTATTGTCGCGCGTGATTGACGGAACGTTGGTGCAGTTTTACGAGGGCCACATGGACCCGACTGGCCCAAAATTTTGAGGGTACACTCTCTGCGGCATCTGTAGTATTTTTGGCCTCACCCACTCGCCCTCGGCTCCCCAGTGGGCCCAAAAAGTCCAGTCCCAGAATAGTTTCTTTGGTAAAAAAAATGCAGAAAACACAAAAATACAAAAGTAAGGTTCTAGGTTCAAACACTCACGTTCGCAGCAGCACTTCCTCTCTCTACGGCGTTTCGACTTTATTGTCGTCGACTTTATTGTGCCTCTGAATTCGGGAGGCGTCGCCCATAAAGTGAGACAGCTAATTCAACCTTGGTCACTTGATCCCCTGGCGATACGCCCGCATGCGGGAGGTGCTCGCATTAAAGATGCTAAATGGTGCAAGACCTCCCACTAACACCTTAGAGGACATGGTCTTAAATTCCATCCGGATAAAACCCCACCCCCTCAGGTCAGATGCTGAACTTGCGTCCCATACACCTTTCCATTTGAGGGTTGCAGAGGTAAAGAGAATGTTCGGAGACTGGACTTCGTATTTTTGACAAATATACGCAGTAACATCGGCATTTTCATATTTGAGTTCCTTTTTGCAGTGAGCAGTCCGTAAATTAAACTGCTCTCTAACAACTTGAGCGTCAATGACTAGGGCAGTGTGATCTTTCACTGCCAGAAGATGACAGACCTGCAGAACATGGTTTAGGGTTTCCGGCACATTGAAGCCAGCCCTACAACTCCTATGCCTGAATCTTTCTCGAGCGGTGCGCGATATTATCAGTAAAGCGCTGATTCTTATCCGACAGGATCTAATAAAATTCCTGCAAGATAAGATTCGTGTACCATCGCTCACCCAGCTGTGTTGGCCAGGTGTTTTGGCCGTGTTCCTGTGACCACCATCATCTACAAAATTGTGGAGGTGTGTGGCTCAGTACTCGTACACATTTGGTAGCGAGCTCAGGCACCCGCCCTTGTATGCAAACCTATGATTGTATACGGCGATCTCTCGCCCGAAGAGTGAGTTCATGCTGCCAAGCATTGTCTCACTCAGCATTGTCTCTGTCATCTTGTCTCAGGCCTGCAAGTCTTGTTCTCCGGAGCAGTGGAGCCATCCATCTCAGAGATGGAATGCCAAGCCCCCATCTCGAACTGACGAGTGGAAATAGGCCTTGGGGTTGTCGTGTGGCAAATTAAGCCACTTTCTTATAGCCGATCTAATGGCATTATCGACTTCATTGAGAGAGTCAATAGGAGCGTCCCCAAGTGCAAGTTGATCGTAAAGTTCGTGGATTACATTAACATTATCATATGAGACTCACTCACGCGAGTGCGTAACTTTGGCCTCTCCAGTAGGCGCTACCCGCTACTCTTCGTCCACCAATTGATTCCAGTTTAACGAAACAGGAGGAGCAGCAGACCCGACGCCACCCGATGACTTCTCCACCGAGTTGAAGAGCGGAGAAGATCGCACCTCTCATTCCGAATGGGTGGAAGCGCGACTTTGGAGGTTCCCCGGTCATCTCAGAAAGCCAGGGCGGTCGATTATGACCATCGATCATCTTTTCTTAGGCGAAATAAATCTCATTAATCCATTCATGCACGTGCGAGAAGCATTTGGCTATTTTTTCTTGTATAAAGACATGGAAAATGCTTTTACGCACTGACCAGTTTCAAACTTCGTGAGTTCTAAACCCTACCCTACCCTAGGATGTGACCTACATTATGGTCATATATATGACCTACCTACGGGGGTTCCTTGCCGCCCCCCACGAGACGTTAGGAAGGGGTAGGGATGCGACCTACAATATGTCTGTCAGCAGTCAGAGTGGTGCCTTCCCACCCCCACGACACATTGAAAAGAGGTAGCTGTGTAACTGAAGTCATATCTGCGACCATTTTTTTCCCCGTGAAAATCGATATATCACTAATTTTCTCGGAAGCTACCACTCGTAGAAAAAATGCATGGGCCAAAAAATGTGTATCTCGATGAGATCTACAACTTCTGCAATGAACATTTTGCGAAATTTTGGGTATTGTCTGAGATAAAGCTGTTTGGAACTGCACCCTTGCATTTTTAATCACCGCGCAGCCACCATTCAGTTCAACTTTATTTGTAAAGCAAATCATTTCAGTTACAGTCACTAAAAGAAGTAACTTCTTGTGCCCTCAAAAGTTACTTTAAATATCGTTACAGTTAAAGTTACACTTGTATATACTGAAATAAATAGCATCGAGTTCCCTTAAAAGTTACTTTAAATATGTAACCCCCCTAATTACTGTAATTTTAGAATGGATGAGGCAAAAAAAAGAAGCAAGCGTTATCTTTTCACTTCTCAACAATAATATATTATAGTTACTACAATTTCAATTGCTTCGAATTTCAAATGCTCAAATTTTGAAAATTATCATCTAAGATTATTCAATATTGAACGTTTGGAAATCGTCCTATTTTCGATATTTTACAAAAGTATCATTTTTAACATGTTTCCTTTCCAAAATGAGATATGTACTATGGAAACTTTTTTCTTGTAGTCTGTTGAGGCCAAGTTACCGGCTCGACCTTCAGATTCGGGTTGAGTACCTTCTTCACGGGCGTTTTCCGTAGACCCCCTAGGGCTTAGAATCAATGGAGAGGGCAGTGGAAAGTTCCGCACCAGGTACCTGAGTACTGATTACAATTTCAGCTTTAGCATAGCACCTTATTTTGCTTCATGTTTCACGCCCTAATACATTACTAGTATTGTACTCCACCTATAGAAACTGTTCTCTTGTTCCAGGCTTCTTTCAATAAACCTAGTTTTTGTCAAAGTCGATCAGTTAAACGGAATATTTTTAGAATAAAATATAAAATAAATATATTAAAAATCAAAAAAGATAAAATATTCACAACAACAAAATTTTGTACCATTGTCTTTGGACACGAGTAAAATATGTAGCCCCAACTTTATTTTAGAATCGCTGCGATAATATCTCCAGCCTCCCTTCTTCGAGTGAAATTCTTGATTATGAGATTTTAAAAATCTCTTGTTTCAGGCCGAAAATTATAGGGCATTTTTCTGTCATTTTTTTGATTGCGCATAAAAATAAAAACTGAAGAGAAAATCATTTTAATCCGAATGATTGACAAAAACATTAACTGTGGGATGACCGAAATTCCAATAGAAACATATGCGATGCAGAAAATCTGCTGTTTTCGAGCTATTCTTCAAAGATTTGCAAACATAAAAAATGATTTCCTGAATATTATTATTATTATTATTGTTCGAATCGGTATATTATTTTTCTGTGATGAATGTCCTTTAATTTTTTCGTGATTGTAGGGAAATCAAGTTATAGGAATAGCAGTATCAAGAAGCATAAAGAATAAATAATATGGAAATATTAGAAGAATTGTTGCATAAAATAGAGAAAGTACAAAGGAATGATTTATTTCGGACTAGTGATATAAAAGTACGAAGTGCCTAGCCATACCGAAAATATTTTTTCTACGCTCACCGGAATTCGGTGAGCCTAGACATGGCCATACAAGTACACACCAATTTTGATATTTGTGAGAATGAATCACATTTTAAAGAACTCTGTTTAGCAGTGTATAAAGAAGATTGAATGCTATCAGTACATATAATATATAAAAAGGCCGCAAAAGAAAATTTTTTCAATTACATTAATCCACGGGACCTAAAAGTTTGTGTGCTTCAAGTACCTTATCCTGAAAATTTGAGAATTTTAATGTGTAGTCGTGTTTAATAGGAAAATGAAAAATGATAAATTAAAAATTAAAAATGGAGGAGTTAATAGCTTTTCCCTCTTCCTTTCCTGATGTTTACTTCTCTGGTATCTTTCTGTCATAAGGATGTGTAGTATGCTACAGTAGGACTATATTTTAACATATTTTGATCAATTAAAATAGTGAAATTAGTATGAAGCCATAATAAATATAATTGTATTATTTACAAGTCAGGATTGAATGTCTTGAGGTCTTCCTTATATTCTTCTTGCAATCAAAGAAGTAGAAAATAGAAAAAGAAGAGATAAAAGCTGTTAAATCTGTCATTTCTCATTGTTCCAAAAAACATGTGTACATATTTTCGATCGTAAGGCAGGACAAAATTAAGCTTTTTTTTGTTAATTGTTCCCATTTGGAAGGTTATATCTTGCTCAAGAACATATGATTTTATTTTATCAAAGTCATCATTTTATAATTCAGAATATGTTGGCAATAATATAGAATATAGATTCTAGTAGTCAAGAATCATCGATTTTTAAAATGTATCAGGGATAAAATCAATTTTGCACTCTTCGCTGCTTAAAACTCCAATACGCTTGCGTTAGCTGGATCATTTTTTTTATTAGATTCAAATTTCCAGGATGAACTACTCTCTAGCATACACAAACTTTTAGGCCCTGTGGATTTTTGAAATTCAAGGAATTTATGTTTTGAACAATTAAATTAAGGATTGGAGTTGCAAGAATATTGTAATTTTATAATAAATTTTTATTTTGTAAGACGAGGAAAAATCCCTGCCCCTACTTTACCGATTTTTAAGGGAACATCGAGGAGCTCTTATTACCCTCAGAAAAACGATTTAACCTATAGTGGAAGGTAGTACGAAGAAGGCAGCAGCTAAGTATGGCCAAAAATTATTTAAAATATCTTTGCTATCGTAGGTGAGCTTTTGCAAGAGCCTTTGCACGAACTTTGTTACAAGGGGTTGTTGGGCTTGCTGATTTTGAATTGGATGTCAAATGTAAAAAATTCGAAATGGCGGGTCCAATATGACAGCCATAATTTCACAAATTTGTTATATTTTCTTGAAACTTGTTGTATGGGGGGAGAGGGGCTCGCTGATTTCAAATTTAAAGTAATAAGCCGAAAGTTCAAAATAGTAGATCCAATATGGCGGCCGTTATTCAAAGAATTTGACATACTTGCATGAAAGTTGTTCTAGGGGGTTTTGAGGTTCACTGATTTTGAATTTGAAGTCAAAAGTCTTTAAAAATTGATATTATTGTACCATTAAGCCAAGTCCCTTTCGGAGTAAGCGTTTCGGTGCTTGCTCGGTGTACTATCACCAGGGATTAAGGAATTTATATGGAAAGGGTAGGTAGAGGATGTGTAGGAGAAGGGATGAATTTTAGATCCATCTATCTATTTCAAAATTCTCAACCACTTGCATGAAACACAATATATGAGGGTTTCCAAAAACCCTTATATCAAGTTTCATATGAATTCGACGGAATAGGGAATTTTGTTCAGTGATATCTTTACTAGTTTTTTGAAAGACGTCGTTTTTTATTGACCCAAGTATTAAATTCGTTTTCGAAACTTTTTATATCGGCAATAGGGTCTCAAAAATATGTGATATTACTTGCAGTGAATTGAGTAAGTATTAGTTTGGCAAACGTTTCAGCCTCGGATAGGGGCCCTCTTCAGTGCCAGATTATAA
>JAUMHM010039906.1:0-15608 GCA_032362435.1 Melikaiella ostensackeni
TTTATGAATCTGATCAGCCGGTATCAATCATAAAAGTGAATTCTCTCAGAATTGAGTGTAGCATAACTACAGGTGTATACATTAATCGTCAAAAAGTATATACCATTCATGAATTTTTGCCTGTAGTGCCATCTGGATATAAGATAGTGGAAATACCATCTCAAGTCATTCACTTGCCGATCGTCGTGCAGACAACAAATCATATGCAGATCCGTATAGTTGATCAAGACAGACATTTGGTTGATTTTCATAAAAACGTTATAACAATTAGACTACACATCAAGTTTCTTTAATAATGGGTATCATTTTTAATAAGAAGGTTGGGTTTGGTTATCATAATTCCGCACAATACCACAAACTAATCAGTCAACAAAGAGCAGTTGAAGCGTTAACACTCCAAAACGTGCTGTACCGAGAAAGTCTTGGTCTGAAGCTCAAACAAAGAAGAAGAGAATAAAGAGATTCAAGATTTTTTGCACCTGCATCTGTGAATTTATTTATCAACGTTTGATTATTTGTCATGAAGGGGGAAATTTTAAACACTTAAGCACCAATCATCTTTGACGATTCAATTGCGCACTGTGAAATTGATGCACATCAGCCTTATATGTCTCGTCAACCTTCAAGAACAGTGATGAAATTCGAATTGCTGTTCAAAATCAGGACCACTGCCTGCTTCCAAGCAAAAGTTCACTTCACCTACATGGACAAATGGTAAAACCTGATGGAACACCAGTGACAAATGCAGTTTTAGTTTCTAATGCTATCTGTTATTTGTTTCAGGAAGCAACATATGAAATTGATGCTATAGAAACTGATAGAAACAAAACTTTCGGTCTAACTAGTCACATGAAAAAGTATTTATCTCTAAATCCTTGACAATCACATTATCTACAGAATAATAGTTGGCTTGAAATAAATAATGATGATCAATCACTAACTGTCGCTAGTGGTTATTTTGATATATCCATACCTCTTGGCATGATATTTGGTTTTGCCGAAAATTATCACAAAATCATTGTCAATGCTAAACATGAACTTATTCTGACAAGATCAAAAAGTGACGTAAATGCCACCTTGCAAGCATCCCCCATTGAGCTGTATTAAATTGAAATTAATAAAACAGAGTGGTAATTACCTAGCGTTAGACTGTCAGATTCACGAAAATGTCACTTTCTAGAATATATTAAAAAAGATCCATCAATTTCAATAATTTTTCGAACTTGGGAGTAATATGAATATCCTCTACTTCCAACTACTTCAAACCATGTTTGGACTGTAAAAACTTCGACACAATTGGAAAAACCGACATTTGTTATACTAGGATTTCAAACAAACAGAAAATCATTACTGATGCAAGCTCTAACCACTTTGATTATTGCAATCTAACTGATATGACACTACTTTTGAATGATCAGTGTTATCCTTATGATAATATGAATCTTGATATTAATAAAAATCAGTGTGCTCTACTTTATGAAGTGTACACAAACTTTCAAGCTAATTACTATGGTAGAGACCCGCAACCATTCTTATTAACAGGAGAATTTATAGAGTATGCGCCTCTAGTTGTTATTGAATGTTCCGAACAAAACGAGTTACTGAAATATGGACCAGTTGACCTACGTTTGGAATTTCAAACGAGTGAAAATTTTCGCGCTCAAACGTCAGCATTTTACCTAATTTTGCATGATCGTATAGTTCAGTATAAACCAATAAGTGGTGGGGTGTAAAAGTTGTTGTAAGCCTATCATAACCAAGTTGAAATAATTTAATTGGAGTCACGATGGAATACGCGGTGGATGTGCAGGGATTCAAGTTACCAGTAAATAAATTCGCGTTGAAAGAATTGGCTATATTGCCACTTTGTGATGATACAAACGCAAAACCATATAGTTTTCTGTTTCGATCACCCTGCAAGTGGAACTATATTCCATTAAAATATAAGTCTATGAATATTTGGGTACAAGGAAATCGTCATAAAATAGCTTGGAATTCTAGTGATTTACCTCATACAATAATTTCTACTATACTGAAAAGTATTTTGAAAGATGCGACAAAAACTTATGTAAAAGGATGGTAAAAAAAGAAATGGCTGGAAAAATTTGTAAAAATATCAACTGAAATTGTTAATATGCTTGATCCGGAATGTCACTCGCTACAGAGATTGCGTGAGATGTTCGCAATTAATAATATCAATTGTACGCGTCATATGTACGAAAATGACACTAACTGCACAACTAAAAATGTAATTTTATTGAGAAATTGGATGTCTCCACAGTAGCTCTACTAGATCAGTTTTTAGATTATAAAGATGAGGAAAAAATCTTTCGTATATTCAATTATAGTGTACAAATTTTTAAGTATAATGTACTGATTTTTCAGAAAAAAGTAAAAAGGACATGAAAAAAAATTGAAGTTGTTTTTTCTCAGAGTTCCTTCTCCTTATAATGAGTGTAAATAGTAGATATGCGAATCACAGGCCAAAGAACTTCGTTGGTATTGTGAGTTTAAGGATCATCGTCTTCGACATTGAGAGAGATTACATTTGATAGATCAGGTTACATCTGATAGCTGCAGTTTACGAATTAAAGAATTAAGGCAGATGAGTTCACTTTAGGAGCGAATTCACTCAAAAATATGATTTTTAGGTTGCATTGATAAAAAACACCAATCTAGATTTGACCTATTTTCTTTTGTGTATTTTATTTTCACAATATTATATTTAACAAACACTTGTACAATTTTAAAATAAACGTTCAACTCTCGAATCTATTTTATTCATACTGAAAACTTTGCTGTTTTTTTGACGATCATAAAATTAATGTCTTTTGTTTATATATGAAATAATAATAATGACAATATTTATACAAACTATTATCTTGAATTACATAAAAACTATATAAATTTCGCGATATATTTTACATTAATTGCACATTATAGTCATCGTCGTCAACTTCCATGGGTTCATACACTCTATTTTCATATCCCCATGGAACTGTGTCTGTGGTACCAGGCAAAAACACACGTTTATCGTCGTGCCAGCTGAGAGCAATCTTATTTTGTGTGATAGAGTGAACCTCATTTTTTTGGCTTCGAATTAGATGTTGAGTTTTGATTAAATTTTGACTGGTCCGCTTGTAATCATCTAATGTAATTGTTTTTAGTGTTGATCTTTGACACCCTGAGCTTTTTGTTTCCATCTTCTTCTCCCAAAAGTTTTTACGCATATAATTTTTATCTCAAGCTTATAAATTCACTCATTTTTCTTTTCATGGTATCATTTTCATCATTTTATACCGTGAATATTGTTTAATGGCTAGTCTGATGTATCAAATTCATGTGAGTTTCGTTTAATATAGTCGTAAGCAATGAGATTAGTGCTGTGGTAAATGAGGCTATCGGTGTCGGTATGGAGTAGTTTTGCTTTTTCACCAAAAACTTCCTTCATGTACTTGTAGTTAAAGTCATAAATCATTATCTTTGAAATAGCCAGCATTGTCAAGCCCACATATATTGGTTAATCAAGCACGATACGTCATTCATTCAGTTCTATTATAACCATGTCTTCACCAAATATGGTAGAGCTATGAAAATTTGGTTTTACAATTAGAGCTCTTGCATCGAACCTTCCTTCCCATTTTGTAAGAAGCATAACATCCTTGTGCTTCCTGACTTTCCCATGTTCTTTCCGAAAACGGAATTGTTCATCAGCTTATAAAAATTCTTTCGAAAATCATTTGTTACTCTTTTTCTGTGATCTGTGTTTGAATCAATTTAATCTTTAAGCATGTCTTTTGTTTGAATTTTAGTTCTCTGTGAATTTTTGTTAGTTTCATACCCAAACTCAAGTATATTTTTAAATTTCAGTAATAAATTATGTAATTTTTCTTTGAATGCAGATTGGTTACTGACTTTGGAATCGTACATTTTGGAACAAGAGGCACAAAGTGTTCAGGACATAAGTGTAGATCATCGTGCAGATCGTGAAGCTCTTCTGGATACTCGAGATCTACTTCGAGAATATAACCTTCAGATGAATCATCTGGAATATTGAAAAAGTCTGGTTCGTCGTTGAAATTTTTAAACCATTCGAAATCTTCATATGGCAAATATTCACTTATAGCTTTACCATATTGATTGTTTATGTCAAAGCAAAAAATGTATGTGTCTAGTTCGAGTGGATTAAAATCTGCTCCCATGAATCTATTGTTTTTTTAGCATATCTGTTGGAGCATTGTGATACACCAGCTCTGTTGTTTCTTTCAATAAACAGTAACATTTCTACATCAGTTAGTAAATCAAGATCAATTCCAATGTATTTGAGCATACCATCAAAAGCAAGCCCTGGTACTTTGTAATAGTGCAAAGGGTCTAATTTGTATGTTGTGAAAAAAGCTTTTCTTAAATTTTCAAAAATGTTGGCCAGCAGTGGAACATCAATTTTGAGGTACAGATCAGAATACTGGCCTAAATTTTTCAAGTTGAATGTTTTTCACACTTTACTCGCGTGTCGATAATCTTCATCGGAAATATTGGAATTATTAAATTTAGAATAAAATGCTTCTTTTGGCGGTAAATGCTCTTTCTTTAATTTTTGCTAATTGTCAATGTAATCATATGAATATACACCTTTCCTGGTCAATAAGCTAAATTCATCATTGTTTTTGCAAAAACTTATTGTGATTGTTTTTTCATTATTGTCGAGATATGAAGCTAGTTTCTCAAGATTACTTGGCATGAACTGGAAAGAGTCAGTGAATCTGAGCTTAACTTTTGTATTTTCAGCATCCTCTGTAAAGGGTATTTATTTTTCTCTATTGATTGGCAATAAATAGATCTGTCCTTTAAAACTTTTCGCTGAATCTTTAATGAAAAAATATAAGTTATACCCAGATAAATTATGGAAAACTACTGGAATTATGTGTGAGTCTCTGTAATTTACGTTACAGCTTTTGTGCGCAGGACCAAGCTATTCACCCGTAAAGTGACAGCGATCACGATGCTTAACCTAATCTTTGATGAAATTTCCTCACACGCGTGGCACACTTTTGCATTTTTGAAATCTTTTTTTTTTGCTTTGGTGTTAATGGTTCCATTGGTATAGGATTTTTTAAACAAAAATTTACTTTTTCCGTTAAGTCTTTTAACTCTTTCACGAACCATTCAGTACAATTCTTCTTGCGAGAGACTTGACGTACAAAAGTGGATTCATCGAAACTACATTTTGTGTAATACGCAACACTTGTCGGGATATGCTTCTGAAACGCCGCCTTATCTATTTGTGAATTTGCAACTGGCTCCAACAAATTTCCAATATCAGCGTGGGATGCAAATGGTACTTTTTCTTTGTACCTATGATTCTTGAGCTATAATATGTTCCCACCCTCCTTTGTTGGAATTATTACTCTACATTTATTCAGATTTTCATAGTCAGCTCTATGGTTCTTGAAAGATTTTTCAAATTTAAAATGACACAACCATCTGTCACTTGTCAAAATCTATTGATTGAAAAGCCCTTCCATTTTTTACAATGATAATCTACCCTTTTCTAATCTACTGGATTTCGTGATGAAATAAAAAAAATCTTTTATGTTACCAATAGTTTCTAATGCAATTTCCACTCGCGTAACTACCATAATTTTTGCATCGTCCAAGAAACTAATGACATCTTTGTGCATTAAATTAAATATTAACCCTATTCACATTCGATTTTTTGAAGCAGACTCTAAGTCTTCCCACCCTGATCTGTTTCGTTTTCTATTCGAAGCCTCGTCACCAATGCCAACTCCTCTCCTCTTCTACTTTCTGAACTTCCTGGTTGTAGCTTTCAGAAGTCTAACTGTTGTTCGAAGCTTATTTTTTCACCGAGAGATAGGTGCTGTTTTCCCAGCCTTATAATTTTATTTAGTAGCCGAATGCCTAATCTGCCATCTTGTATCCAAATGTTGATATCTCTTGATGCAACACTTTTCTTCATGGTTACATACGCCTCTTCCATAATTCTAATAAGCCTCTTGCTCTCCGGGGAATTCATTTTCAAAAAGTAGTTGGAAAACAATTATAAAAAACCAAATATGTTCTACGAAACGAATATAATTTAAATATTTTTAATAATTTAAATAGATTTATAACTGAATTAGCACGCACTGATTCCAACAGATGCCAGATTTTGTATCGTCAGTTCGCACGTGTCACTGGCAGTATGTTGGTGTGCGTAATGATAAACTTTTTTAGTTTCAAAGAGCTAATATAAAATTGTGCAAACTGTACCGTTGCAAAAAACGTTTTTTCAATATTTAAAAACTCTATAACAACTTGTACTTTACTTCACTTTTTTATATGTTTATGCATTCAGCTAGGTGCTTGATTAAAACTGAAAGAAATGAATGCAAAGCGCGTCTTTTATAGCTGCACATTTGGTATCCTTGTTTATGAATATATCTTCCCCTTTGTCCTAAAGTTTTAGAAGGTTGTAAACTATGAAAGAATGACTTTAACCTTCTGCAAGAATTGCGCATTACAAAAAAATATATTTTTTTCAATTAAAAGTATCATTGTGGTTATTCATAGAAAGCAATAAATCAAATTTATAGACAAAAAACACTACAACAACCAACAACTGCAGCTGTAACTAGTATAGTAAAATCATTATTGGACGATGCTGAAGAGAACAAGCATGTCAAACCTTAAATAAAATGCATTTCGTCTCATCTTGAGCCTCGAGAGTATTCACAGTATTGTACTCGTTTTACATATGAAGCATTGAGAGGTGAGTGCATCGAGCAATATGTACTCCACTGACTGATCTTTTCATTTGAATTTATTATCTCTATCAACTATTATCACCTTCTTTGTCTTAAAGTTCTAGAAGGTTCTATATTAGAATCAACACGAATGGGATATAACGTTTTGCAATGTAAATATGTAATGCGTTATTAAAATCATGAATAACCTTAAATCTGTTTACGTAAACTTCTTTTCTCACAGTTGCGCAATATCATTATATGACGTCATCATAGACATGCTAGAAATTTAATACGGACACGAATCACTACAGCTGTTGAACGTTCTCGATGTCAATAAGGTAGGAATTTAAGAGAGAGAGAGAGAGAGAGAGCACATTACAGCATCCTTGTTTTCTTTCAGATATATCACGCAGTAGAAAATACAAGGACGAATCATAATATAACCTTGAAATGCTAAATTGAGATCACAAATAACCTTGAAGTTGTTTGCGCAAAATCCGTTTCTCACAATTGCGCAATGGCATTCTATGACAAAAGTAATCACAACGCGTTCTGGCTTGTACCAACTGTGCTGTATGGTAGCGAGACCTGGACGTTTTGAGAAAAGGACAGGAATATCGTAAATGCGGACGGCATGCAATTCCTGCGGAATATGTACGGTAAAACACTAATAGACAAAGTCAGTGATGAGTGGGTTCTCAAAAAATGTGGTGTAGAAGAAACATTGATCGACAAGAGTGAAATAATTTTTTTGAGATGGACTGGTCATTTTGAGCCAATGAATAAAGGACGTTTAACAAAGCAAGTATATTTAGGTGAGGTGAGTGGCAGCGCACCCAGAGGTAGACCGAAGAAAGGATGGTTGGAATGTGTCAATGAGGTTCTGAAGCAAAGAGGTGTAAAGAGTCATAGAAAGACAAGAACTTGCGTGTAAAGATGTACGGATGTAAAGGAAGCAAAAAATGTATGCAAGCATAGGGATGTATGAAGAACAATTGTTTATAAGAAGAAGAGTGATTTATATACACATATTACTACACAGACATGAAAAAGCCAACTCTCAGATGGGGTGAGACAAAAAGTATCGTGTGCACCATGGGCGGAAAGCCTGGCCTGAATTTGCCTTGAGGGGCGCTAGAAGTTTTTTTCCATCTTATAATTAGAAGGATCAAAAAATGTCGAGCGCCATCAAACTGGTTAGCTCGACTGGCCATTTGACCAACTCAATATACCATAGGATAATATTCAATAAAAACTGAATTCTCCTCAAGGAAAATTAGGGATTATTTTTCATTTTTTCGAACCCCTAAATAAGGCACAAAATCAAATTCCTAACATCGAGCGAGGCGAATTTCGGTCGCTGTCCCACTTAGAGGATGGAAAAAATTGTATAATACCACTGAACGAAAATTGAGACAAATGTCCCCCTAGGGGTTGTTTTCTGCGAATGTTAGAATACCATCTTATGTAGGGAGATCGAGAATTTCTCACAATCATTAAAGTTGTTGATCATAATGATTCTTTTTTAATTTCAATACCCCAAGGGATAAAATTTGTACATCCCACAGAAACACATCCCAAGGGACGTAGACCTGAATTTGCCTCAATGGATATTAGGAATTTGTTAACAACACTTAATAAGTGGATTGAAGAGTAAGAAAATAATTCCTATCATCCCTTGAGGAAAATTTAGACAAGTATTCCTGTTGGAGACGTTGATCAAAATATCAGTCGGGAAAACTTGACGGTTTTTTTAATTTGATTACCTTCGAGGTCGGCATCTGTTTCTTGTTTTTTTATTCAAATAGTCAAGCAACAACTACAAAATTTGTACCAACTTGGGATCCACGAACAACCGTAGTGAAGAGATTTAATGCTTTTGTTGGATATGTGAGAGTTGCGCGACAGCGTAAAAAAAGTCAAGGAAACAAAACTTTATTGTAAAGTAGAAATGTCCATATATTCTGAGTAGAGAAAGTACAAGATAGATTTTTTGAAGAAAAATTGAAAATCTTAATGAATCTAAATTGACCATTGGAAAAGAGAAACTGTGAAAAGTACAGAACTTTAACTGAAGACTTGACTTTTAATTTTGCTTCTTTAATAGGTCGGCAGACATCTCGTCCATAGGGAACTACTCGTACTGCATGTCCCCGTTATCCTTTAAATCTTTTGCGTTATGATATTTGGTATCAATATGTTTAGTCCAGTGACTGAACTTCTTGTTGTAGATAAGTTTTAAACAACTTTGGTGGTTCCCAAATGTGATAGCTTGCTGACGTTTACACTGCATGTCTTCCAACAAACGGCGAATTCACACTACTTCCTGGCATGCTCTCGCTAGAGCAATTAACTCTGCTTCAGTAGATGAGATAAAGCAACGCAAGTGTTCTTTCTATACACCCAAGCTGATGAATCTTCCAAAAAGCTTGAGAATATATACAGCCAGAATTTAATTTGCTTTCTGACTTATTCTCCGCCTAGTTAGGATCCGCAAATCCAATTAAACCTATATTTGTGTCACCTAAATCGAGGCCAAGTCTCAGCCATTTGTAATTTGTACTTTCAGGTAGCGAGAGACCCTCTTTACAGGTTGCTTATTGTGTTGACTCAGGTTGGTTAACCCAGCTGAAATATCGGGTCTGGTGTTTACTGCAATGTATAATGATGCCCCAGTTAGTACCTGGTTTCTGTCGCTGTCCTGCATCGGTTGCTGGTCGGGGTAATGGACACCTCGTACCCAGCTACCTGTCCAGTATACCCTTGCAATATTTCACCAATCATTATGGAAAAAGCTGAGACGCATAAAGTTCTGTAGAGTCCAAATTAAAGTTTAGAGGCCGTCCTACAGACAGTCTTGGGGTCTTTCTGGTCTCTTGTAATTTTAAAGAAAAAATTGCGTCTATTGCTACTGTTCCAATTGTTGCCGAGGCTACATCTGAAAAAGGTAAAACAATTGTAATTGTGAATAACTTTAAACTCTTCTTTGCCGTAACTTTGTCTTCTGAGAAAGAAAGATGGAGCTGTATCAAGAAAATTTATAGGGCTTTTCATGCATGTCAGATGAATCTCCGCGAACGATTTAATCTATGAACTTAAATGATACGCATAAGAAGGTAGGTAAAATAAACCCAAGGCAACGGTTACGCATTTTTTTCGTGTTAATCTATTTGGATGATGCAGAACTGCGAGTGAAGGAAAAACTAACTTAAGTGACGTTGTCGTTTAGGTCTGCTTTACCATTGCCAGGTATGAGAAAACAAACCGTATTCGCAAAGTCACTTGCGTAAGTTTTTCCCTAACACGGAAGAGAAGTGACGCGCTGTTTTGCATTTGATTTACTGCCATTGATGTCATATGATCAGAGACTGGTAGACTCCGATTATTATTATATGACAGAGACGTATGTAAGTGAAACAACTTAGTATCTACCAAAACTCTGGGCCAAAAAAATCGATGATTTAATAAGTGTCATACGCAACTCGCAATAGAGCGGGATTCTTTTGATATGAGGTATAAAAGCCATTTCGTATACGACGTTTATTCATTCAATAGGCAAAATTTTAAATAATGGACCTTTAAATATGAGGCCTTAAAGAGTGAAAGAGAGAAAGAGAGAGGGAGATCCACGGAAACGCCCTCTCATAAGCAAGGAAGGGACATTTTGTTGCCCTGGTATGAACCCACTTGCGCACGTACTATAAGTGTGTCCATATCAGGACAGAAAGGGTACACTTCCTCGCGTCGGCAGAGTGGCAGAACCAGGTGCAGGAAAGAGCCGCGAGTACAGCGCCAGCAAAATTTTAACGCGCGCATCTCTCTCCACTCGACTCTTCCTACTCCGGCCAGTTTCCCGCGAGGCCCCTCGGGTTTAAAATGGCATGTTCTTCCACGAAACAGCAGAACGATCAGGGCTGAAATTCCGCTCTGATCGAACAGGCAGTTAGCCTGTTCGAGTCTCGCTGTTAGCTCCCTCCCCGGGTTAGGAATCCGCTCTAGTCAGGAACCACTACGCTTACCAGACAATACCTCTCTGTCTCTCTTGCTCTCAGGGCTGGTCATCCGCTCTGTTTTTAACACCCCTGTATCTCCGACTTTCTTGTCCAAACATCAAATCCGCACTCGGATTTGACATGCAGACAGGGACACCTGACATCCAAAGTTTCTCACCTCTTCTCTTAAATAAAACGCCAATTTTCTACTCAAATCAAGTTGAGCGATATTTATTCATAAACCCCTCTTAGTCTATATATTTTTTGGTGCTGTTGTTTGTAAGCATTACTGTTGTTCCCTTTCCTCCAATCACGGGTCGGCAGGCATACCAGCTCAACTGTTCCACTGATACGGCTGGCATACCAGCTGTACTCGGCTAAATCCTCACCCTTCTCATCTTTCGGACAAGAAACCAGTAGACGGCGTGGCGGTCACTTCACACTCACCAGTAACCGCGTCACCGAGCGGCCACTAAGTGAAGCATGAGGCTGGCAAGTTTCCGGGCCATAATAAAAATCAGTCCTGCTGTACACTGCTTAACGTGATACAACATTTCAGACGAAGCCAGCTATAAGCCAGACCATAAGAGCATCAGCGGATACAGACTCCGACCCGTGTTAACCGCACCGGGATACCCTGCGAACCCGGTGCATCCGGCATACCCCGACTGGACACTGCAACATCGCGGCGCCGCCACTACCTCGCGCGCGACGATCGTGCCAGCAGAAGCCCTCGAACGGTACTGCGAACACTGCCGGGATTCTCAACCAGGAACCTCATCGAGAATGACGCTTCTCATGCCCACGTTCTTACAGAGACCACCACCACTCCAGGATATCGTCCACGTGCCTCTGCTGCCTTGCGTGACTGAAGAACTTCCAGATCATATCGGCGAGTTTAGCCCGGACAAAACTTCCATGCACAGTTCGCCGGACACTGACTGGACGGCACCTTTCCGTCATCAATCGCAACCCACAACCAGAACCCGCAGCCTCCTTCCCCCTCGACACTCCTGTCAAGAAGGCACCTCCCTCCACCACCAACAAGTAAGTGGATCAACTTCTCGCAGAAGTCACGTTTTCCCTTCCAACTACTCGCGTTTCCTCTCTCCTCCCTCACCCATCATAAGAAACAAAGAAGTAGAGCGTATCCTCGCAGATGCTACCTCGAATAATACATCCGCCCTGATTCGTTCCTTTCCCCCCTCTTCACTCACCAAAAAGCCTCCTACACACCAACGGAACACCCCTCCCCACCAGTTCGCAGGCAGCAGCCATTATCCGCGCCAGTCACCCGCGATAAAGTTCGGCGCCGAATTTAAAGCTAAGACAAGAAAACAACCTGCAATGTATCCAGACTTAGAGTCCGTTAATAAACAGGTGCTATTTCTTAATCAGGGCATTCGTGTATCTCTCCCTCCCGTATAGCTGTTAAGCTAGATGAGAATTTTATAATCTAACATTATTTTTCTTAACCATAAGTAAAAGTTTTCCACCTAGTTCTTTCTCCCTATCTTTGACCCCTCTGTCTTTCTCACTCCCAGACTTGAGAGAATCTTCTCAAGACCAAAAACTGCCCCCGAATTCATTTCCCCCCCCCCCCACAAGCCGAGAAGAGGCACCCAAAAGTTTGGCCAAGTGAGACGAATACCTACAGAATCGCGAAGCCCTTATGCCCCAGGAAAAGGCCGCACGCACCCTGGAAACCCAGAAACCCTCTCTCTCTCTAACCCATACTTCCACAGTACCTCTAGTGACACTCCCTCTCACTCTTGCCCCTGGTACTTCCCCAGATTCACCTCTCTTGCTTACACCATCGCTTCGTCTCCTTCGATCTTACGAGATAATGCCTTCCTAGACACCCAAGGCACGGTGCATAACAATTCACCAGTATCCCTCGGCACGCTTTCTCATACTCTGCTCTCTGGTAATTCCCCAAATTCATGTCCCTGGTTTACACCATCGTCTCATCTGACTATATTACGAGATAAATCCCTCCCCCCCCCATCCTCCTAGGCACCTAAAGCGCGGTGTATAACAATTTCCCAGTATCCTTAGTAACGCTCCCTCTCCCCCAGCCCCCTGGTAATTTCACAGATTCTCCTCCCTTGTTTACGCCATCACTTCATCTCCATCTGTCTTACGAGATGAATCCCCATAGATACCCACGGCTATCCCTCGTACCACGACCAACTATTACCACATCAAAATAATAGGGAGCAAAACATAAGGACAACAAATGCGTGTGAATCGTTTTCATTTTGATTTCGATAATTCCTTCCACCATTTGCATCTTTTAATTGATTTTTTATACCAACTGCTTGGATTTCAAGTGGGAACTGATTTGAAGTGTAACAGCACTAATACTCCTTACGAATCTTAGAATTATGCTTCAAAGCAAAATCATAAAACGATCAAAAGTCAAGTCACAGCTCCATAAAAAAAAGTTCTCAGCCCCAGAAACCTGAATAGACTTACCCTACGTTTTTGAGGTCGCTGAATCCGATTCCAAAGTCGGTTTGGCTCCATCACGTCACATTTCGTTCCTTACCTCATAAAACGTGGAAAATCGCTGATTTCAGGTGGAACATGATTCCCGTCTATGAAAAGTGATCATATTTTATGTTTTCGAGGTCGCTGAGTACGAAGCCGAAGTAGTTGTGGTTCTATGACGTCACACTTCGTCCCTAATCTCAAAAAACGTGGCAAATTGGTAATTTTATGTAAAACATGCATTCTTTTAAAGCAAAGTGGCCATATCCTATGTTTTCGAGGTTGCTGAGTACAAACCTGAAGTCGTTGTGGTTTCATGACGTCACACTTCGTCTCCAATCTCAAAGAAAAACATGGCAAATTGGTAAATTTATGTCAAACATGCATTTTTCAATGCAAAGTGGTCATTTCATATCCTATGTTTTCGATGTCGCTGAGCACAAATCCTGAGTTGGTTCGGTACCACAGCCACAGCATTTAATCTCTGATACGAAACTTCGGAAAAACTTTGAATCCAACAGACCAGACTCCACTCGTCTTATTTCTCGCTTAGCGGAAATTGAAAGCTAGTCGAAAATCAGTTGATACCGTCGACAACATTATGCAGATAACAACAGTGCGAAGCAGCATTCCACACGTTCTCGCACTGCATAATTATATGCTTGATCCCTCAGCGATACTAGGTGATGCATGCATCTTTGTTATTTTGATAATGCTGAACGAGATTTTTTCTCAGTATCATCTTGTTGCTTGAACGAGTGACGAAATCCTGCTAATCGAGAGATTCTGTGAACGATGACAACTGCCCTGAAAGGGTATGTGTAGAATGATTCGTATCACTATCTGTTGGAGTAACGAAGCCAGTAGGAGCGTACTGCCTTGCAAGAGGGCATTAGGGCGTGAGGATGAAGCCGTAGTGTGTCTGACGACGAGTTGATTCTATCCTCCTCAAAGTCGGAGAGCCCTCATACTTAGCCCTGGGGAGGTATAAGGGTTATCACCTCCAGGACAGAAGACTCACTTGCGATCGGGGCAGGATCTCTAAAGAGTGGGTCTATCATATACTCATGGCATTTATAAATAAAACCAAAAAATGATCAACTCAACAATCTAAAGGTACTAAATCACAAGTTGATCTTGAAGATAACACCTCAAAACATCATTGTAAAAGAGACTCTGATTCATTCTGCTACGTATGCAGTGAATTCTATCCACCAAAAACTCTTAGGCCAATTTCTGAGCAGATCAGAACGATTTACGAAGATTGTTATGATCTCACAATTCCTAATCAAGATAAAGAATGGGTGCCACATAAAATATGGGAATATTGTAAATTACAATTGACTTGTTGGCTTAAAAGTAAAAATATTGAAGATCTTAAATTAAAAAGTTCAACTTTATGGGCAGAACCTACTTGTGAAGAAGATTGCTATATCTGCAAGAGCGATGTAACCAGATTCCACAAAAAAATAAAAGAAGCATTGCTTATGTCGATGTTTCGACAGTAATAAGACCCTTCAAGGTATGCAATACAGATAAGCAAGATATTGAAGGAATCGGATGTATTTCTTCTCGGTGAAGTTTAGAGATCCAAGAAGACGCTAGCGGAGAAGAATGTTTCAGTGAATCTGACATTGACGACGAATATGTAGGAAGTAAAGAAAAGAAACCACAACTTTTTTCAGTAGAAGAATTGAATGATCTCATGAGAGATTTAGGACTGTCCAAAGAAACAAGTGAATTCTTGGTTTCTATTCTCAGAAGGAAAAATTTGATGGAAGAAAATGTGGAGGCAACTGACTGTAGGAATAGAGAAAGAGATTTCAGGAAATATTTCACAAAAGAAAAAAAGCTTTCATTATTTTACTGTCACGATATAAATGGATGGATGGATGAATTGAAACCAGAGATTTACAGAGCCATTGAATAAAGACTATTCATAGATTCCTGTAAGAGAAGTTTGGAAGCTATTTTGACTCACAATACGAATGTTTTTGCTCCCATACCGGTAGCACATTCGAATACGTTGGAAGAGAATTACGAAAATATCAGGTTGGTATTGGATAAATTGAAATATTCAGAACACAATTTGCGGATTTGCGGAGATTTCAAAATATTGGGAATAATTCTGGATTAGCAATCATGTAACGTAAATCGCCTATATTTCCTATGCTCATGTAATAGTAGAGACCGATCTAATCATTATAAAAAGATTGATTGGCTAGCCAGAGAAACTTTTGATCAGGATAAGAGAACATCAGCAACCTTTCACTAGTCGATCCGGCGAGAGTCTTACTGCCACCTCTGCATATAAAACTGGGCATGGTGAAGCAGTTTGTATCAGCATTAGAAGAAGAAGATGACTGTTTTATAT